>JACXGI010004284.1:21072-55049 GCA_016801175.1 Esox masquinongy
CCCTTCTCCTGACTGATATCTTTCAACAATGAGATCCCTCTGATGCTTTGGAAGCTCTCTGCGGACCATGGCTTTTGCTCTGAGATGCAACTAAGAAAATGTCAGGAAAATCCTACTAGAACAGCTGAACTTTATTTGTGATTAATCAGTCACTTTAAATGATGGCAGGTGTGTAATGACTTCTATTTAACATGAGTTTTAATGTAATTGGTTAATTCTGAACACAGCCACATCCCCAGTTATAAGAGGCTGTGCACACTTATGCAACCAGGTTATTGTAAGGTTTTTATTTTTCATTTTTACCCCTCGAAGATTTCAGTTTGTTTTTCAATTGAATTGTTCACAATATAGGCCACATTAAAAGTGGAAAAAGTTCTGACGTGATTTATCTCTGTCTCATTCTTTTACATCACAAAAACCTGGCATTTTCACAGGGGTGTGTAGACTTTTTATATCCACTGTAACAATGTAAACTGGCAGCAATTTTTGAAAACGTAGGGTGGGGAGTGTGAACAGTATGGTAGAAGTATCGAATATTATAGATACATGAGTGTAATATGCTTATGAATGGTACATGCAAGGGAATATTCTAATGCCCAGGAAATGTACCTGAAAGGACATCAGAGCATCTGGAATGTTTGTGTGTGATCAGTATGATCATGGTTCACTGTTGCTGGTTGAGGAGCCTTATGGACTGAGGGGAAAAAAATGTTTTTGAGTCTGGAAGTGCGTGCCCTGATGCTCCGGTAGCATTTACCAGATGGCAGCAGTGTGAACAGACCATAGCCTGGGTGGCTGTGATCTTTGATGATGTTTCGTGCTTTCCTCAGGCATTGTGTATGGAAGATTCCTGGCTCGGAGGGGATATGGCAGCCAATGACTTTACCACCCTCTGGAGGGACTTGCGGTCGGCAGCGGAGCAACTGCTGTACTAGGCAGTAATGCAGCCTGAGAGGATGTTTTCAATGGTGCACCTGTAGAAGTTGGTGAGAGTTTTTACAGACATGCCAAAAAATTCTTGAGTCTTCTCAGGAAGTATAGACATTTTTAGGCTGTTTTCACTGCCGAGTTCACTTGTCTGGACTAAGTGAGGTCGTCTTTGATGAACACAGAGAAACTTGAATTCGGAGACACTCCACTTCAGCTCCATCGATGGGTATGGGGGCATGACCCCCCCTCTGCTGCTTCCTGAAGTCCACGATCATCTCTTTTGTCTTGCAGATGGTTGAGAGAGGGGTTGTTGTCCTGGCACCATGTAACCAGGTTCTTTACCTCCTCTCTGTAAGCGGTCTCATCGTTGTTGGAGATGAGCCCCAGGATGGTAGTGTCGTCCGCGAATTTGAGGATGGTGTTGGAACTGTGTGGCCACGCAGTCATGCGTGAACAGGGAGTACAGGAGGGAACTGAGTACGCAGCCCTGGGGGGCTCCAGTGCTCAGGATCAGTGCAGAGGAGGTGAGGTTGCCCATTCTCACCACCTGAGGTCTACCAGTCAGGAAGTCCAGGATCCAACTGCAAAGGGAGGTGTTAAGTCCCAGGGTCCTGAGCTTAGGAACAAGCTTGGCATGCACAATAGTGTTGAATGCAGAACTGTAGTCCACAAACAGCATCCTCACGTATGTGTTAGGGATGGGCACGGATAGTCGAATATTCGAATACTCGAAATTTATTTCGTATTCGAATACTTGTGTGCGTATTCAATTAACCCCCATTTTTTTAGGTATATGTATTTTTTTGGTTAAAATAAATAGACTTGAATGTTATTTTTCTTAATACTTTTAAAATTCCAATCTAAATTTTTTACATATGATGATATAGCATGACATTTAAAAAAAGGATAACGTTTTAACTCGTTTTTTGTAACATGCACTCCTTCACACGTTTGTTGTTTACGTTCCTCAATCAAAGCGGTAGTAGTGTGGTCGGGCCCAGTCAGTCAGAATGACGCAATATATACTTTTTAGCCTACTGTTAGCAAGTGGATGAAAGTCAACTAATTCAAGGGAAGATGGAATATATATAATGAATTAATGTTACCTCCGGAAAAAATATTTGGCCACAAAACACTACGTAAAGTTCAGCTGTGGAATCGAAAGGCGGTTGAGAGTGCAGAAAATGGTGAGTTAAGCAAATAGCATATAGCTGGCTAGCTTAGCTAACTAGCTTCTCTAGACTCTTCCATCCAATAATCTCAATGTTGTGTGTTGATTAATATTGTCTTCTAGTGCTGTAGTTTTGCGTGTCAACCACACGGCTTCCTCCATACACGCAGTCGCTTTTTTTGTCACACGAACGGTTGAAAGGGGTCCAAGGTGTCAGGAAGGGTGGGGCAGATGTGATTTCTGCTCGAAGCACTTCGTGAGGGTGGAGGTCAGTGCTACACGGCAGTAGTTGTTCACGCAGGTGATGGAAGGTTTCTTCAGTGCAGGAACAATGGTGGTCTGTTTGAAGCAGGAGGGGACAGACAGACGGAGAGGTTGAATATGGAGGTGAAAACCTCAGCTAGTTGGTCAGCGCACCCCGAGGACACGGCCTGGAATGCCATCAAGCCCTGGTGACTTCCGCAGGTTCACTTTTTTAAAAACTCTCCTCACGTCAACCGTGGTTAGGGAGAGAGTGTAGTCATCCTGGTCCTCAGCAAGCCTCACTGGAGGAATTGCATTTGCCGCTTCAAACCGTGCATAGACAGTGTTGAGCTTGTCAGGGAGCGAGGCAGTGGAATGAGCATCATTGCTATTTCTCCCTTTGTATCAAGGAAAGGAAGACCCAGAATTACCTCTGCTGCAGATAAGTTCATTACCAGCCTCAGAAATCAGTAATTAACGCCACCTCAGATTGCAGCCCAAATAAATGCTTCACAGGGGTCAAGTAACAGAAAAATCTCTACATCAACTGTACTGAGGAGACGGCATGAATCAGGCCCTTATGGTCGAATTGCTGCAAGGAAACAATTAATGAAGAACACCAATAAGAAGAAGACACTTGTTTGGGCCAAGAAACACAAGAAATGGACATTAGACCGGTAGAAATCTGTCCTTTGGTCTGTTGAGTCCTTATTTGAGATTTTTGGTTCCAACCACCATGTCTTTCTGACATTCAGAGTGGTTGAACAAATGATCTCCGCTAATGTGGTACCCACCGTGGGTGGCTACTTTGAAAAATCTAAAACATAAATGTATGCTAAATTGTTTAACACTGTTTTTGGTAACTACAGGATTCCATATGTATTGTTTCATAGTTTTGATGTCCTCAGTATTATTCTACAATGTGAAAAACAGTAAAAAATAATAAATAAATACCCTTGACTGAGTATGTGTATATGAGCCGTCTATGGAGATGTTAGAAAACTTCAAAACCCGCAACTTACAAAAATCCCATGTAATGTATGCAGAATGTACAACAATAGACTGGGGTTACCCAATTCTGTTTTTGCTGTGACAGAACATTTGTTTTTCATGTAGACAATCGTTATTTTACATAGTTGTAGCAAATCGCTTTAGTGGGGGACAGCAATGTTATTGCCATTCCATTAATGGCTTTGATTTGAATTAAAATACTGTATGTGGAAGCCACTTTGGCTGATCAAGATACAATCCAAATGGTAACCAAGCATGTGTTAACAAATCAACAAACCTCCCGACTCAGTTGCTCCTCCAGGGTCATCTTGCTGCTCTGGAGCCCAGTCACCAAGTTCTCCAAACGGTTCCTGACCTGATGGGTGAAGCAACATGTCGACAAGTGATGTGGTTTCTCATCTAAACAGGATACTGTCCCAAGAAAGAACCAATCCCACAAGGAAAAAAACCCCACCATGCAACTACAGAAAGAAATGGTCACAAACCACACATGTAGATGATATATAGGAAAAAAGAAAGAGATAGAAAAATCTTGCACATACATAGACTACAACCAATCAAAAACAACCAGACACAACCTGAAGAAAACTGAAAGATTTTTTTGAGAATAACTCAACAATGTTTTTTTAATTTATTTCTGGTATGGATAGTGCACAAAAGACCCACCAAATCGTAAAGGATTGGCTAAAATGTAGAGTGATTTATTTGTCTATCTTAGAGAAATATTTCAGATAACAGAAGACAACGAACGCAAAGAAACATCTACAGCTACAATGTCTGAAATACCAACCCCTCCTGCTGTAGAGTCAGATGGCTGTGAAGAGATTGATTTCCTTTAAATTCATTATTGATTGAAGTAGAATATCTTCATATCTACATTTCCTGTATAGCAGTCAAAACCTTACCTAATGTCATGGTAAGGAAACAATATGCAAATATGTATATTCTGATTCTTTAACATGGTAGCTAATTTTAAAGTATGTACCAGTACTGCATGAGAACCAAAAACACATTTAACTGACTTGGAGGAGAATGTTTGGATGCAGACTGCTTATACTCACAATGGCAGCATCTTGGACTTCTTTCTGTAGTGCCTCGATCTTGTTGGTCTGATGCTTGGCTGCAGCCTCTAGCCTGGCATTCTCAATCTCCAACCTGCAGACACAAAACATTGATATTACAGTTTTATGAACTATTTTGAATGATAGATGCATTCAGAGATTTTTGGCCACTAGTTATATAAGTGGCGCTGTCAAACCACAATTGTACACTGTCATATATGTGCCAACGTGCGCCATGTCATCATAACCACTTGTCGAAAACTAGGAAGTTCATGGCCAAATCATAGTAATTCTACTCTCTCTCTGCAGTGCTATAATTTCAAACGCATATGCGACTAAAAATGTAGGTTGGGAAATTTAATAGGAAGTTTTCGCACATGTGCGATGATCAATTTCTACCTAGAAAACAAATGCTCCCTTGGTAGTAGTGTTTCAGCAGTTTACATTCAGAATTGGTAATCACAAAAATAATTACTGGTACCAAAATTTGACGCACTTCTCAATGACCCAATCGTAGCCATGCTAACCTCAGGGGGATGAAGTTGATTCTATTTTTAGATTCTAACAAAACTTTGTTAACCGATTAAAATAATAAATAGCATCAGAAGTCGAATCGCTCTCTGAAGAATCAAAAATACTCATCTGCTCACATTGCATACGCTCTACTGACGCCGTCCTTCCTGCTGTAATACCTACTTGAAGTAAATGCAGTTCATTAGATCCACAGCAAAATCTTAAAGTCTCAAGTATCAGACATGCTCTATAAAAGTTACCTCAGTGCAGAAATTGTAGTACCTGCTATATTGTAAACATAATTTGGTCCCATTTGTTATTTGATTAAAATAGCAGCAGCAAGCTACATTCATGAAAGACCACACGCTTTCTGCTAGAAGCACAATGAAAGGAGGAGGTCAAGTCTACAGGGAGGAGATCAAGTTCCTGGCGGCATGGTGCGCTGATAACCTGGCCCTCGATGCAAAGAAAACCAAGGAGCTCATTGTGGATTATAGAAATCTAAAGGCTGCAGTCACGCCCCAGTTCTCATCGATGGCACTGAGGTGGAGCGTGTGCCCAGCTTCAAATTCCTGGGCGTCTACATCTCAGAGGACCTCTCCTGGTCGATCAACACCTCAGCCCTGGTCAAAAAGGTGCGGCAGCACCTGTACTTCCTGAGGAGGCCGAAGAAGGCCCGTCTGTCTCCCAAGATGCTTGTGAACTTCTACTGCTGCACAACAGAGAGCATCCTGACTAACTGCGCCACATTGTGGTTTGGTGGTTGCTCCGTAGCCGACCGGAAGGCCCTGCAACGGGTGGTAAAAACCACCCAGCACATCATGGGTACCCAGCTCCCAGCCATTGTAGATCTCCAGCGCAAGCGGTGTCTGCGCAGGGTGCGCGGTATCACCAGGGACCCTTCACACTCATGCCACAAACTAATTGCCCTTCTCCCATCATGCAGACGGTACAGGTCACTATGTTCTCATACCAGCAGCCTCAGGAAGTTTCTTCCCATCTGCTGCAACCCTGCTGAACTCTGATTTCCCATCACTAACTTTACCTGCCCTTTGTACTTCTGGACTCTGTCACTGCCTTACAAGTCTGATAAGGTTTCCAGTTTTCAGTTATCTACAGGTACGTGTCATTGCTGCTATTCCTGTACTTCATTTGCACATGCCGACTTACACCTTAAACTTTCCCTCATTGCACATTTAGAATTGCCACTGTACTTGCATCTTCTATTGTTACATACAGTGAGGGAAAAAATTATTTGATCCCCTGTTGATTTTGTACGTTTGCCCACTGACAAAGAAATGATCAGTCTATAATTTTAATGGTAGGTTTATTTGAACAGTTAAAGACAAAATAACAAAAAAAAATCCAGAAAAATGCATGTCAAAAATTTTATAAATTGATTTGCATTTTAATGAGTGAAATAAGTATTTGATCCCCTCTCAATCAGAAAGAGTTCTGGCTCCCAGGTGTCTTTTATACAGGTAACGAGCTGAGATTAGGAGCACACTCTTAAAGGGAGTGCTCCTAATCACAGCATGTTACCTGTATAAAAGACACCTGTCCACAGAAGCAATCAATCAATCAGATTCCAAACTCTCCACCATGGCCAAGACCAAAGAGCTGTCCAAGGATGTCAGGGACAAGATTGTAGACCTACACAAGGCTGGAAAGACCATCGCCAAGCAGCTTGGTGAGAAGGTGACAAAAGTTGGTACGATTATTCGCAAATGGAAGAAACACAAAAGACCAGTCCAGCTCCCTCGGTCTGGGGCTCCATGCAAGATCTCACCTTGTGGAGTTACAATGATCATGAGAACAGTGAGGAATCAGCCCAGAACTACACGGGAGGATCTTGTCAATGATCTCAAGGCAGCTGGGACCACAGTCACCAAAAAAACAATTGGTAACACACTACGCTGTGAAGGACTGAAATCCTGCAGCAGCCCCAAGGTCCCCCTGCTCAAGAAAGCACATGTACAGGCCCGTCTGAAGTTTGTCAATGAACATCTGAATGATTCGGAGGAGAACTGGGTGAAAGTGTTGTGGTCAGATGAGACCAAAATCGAGCTCTTTGCCATCAACTCAACTCGCTGTGTTTGGAGGAGGAGGAATGCTGCCTATGACCCCAAGAACACCATCCTCACCGTCAAACATGGAGGTGGAAACATTATGCTTCAGGGGTGTTTTTCTGCTAAGGGGACAGGACAACTTCACCGCATCAAAGGGACGATGGACGGGGCCATGTGCCGTCAAATCTTGGGTGAGAACCTCCTTCCCTCAGCCAGGGCATTGAAAATGGGTCGTGGATGGGTATTCCAGCATGACAATGACCCAAAACACACGGCCAAAGCAACAAAGGAGTGGCTCAAGAAGAAGCAAATTAAGGTCCAGGAGTGGCCTAGCCAGTCCCCAGACCTTAATCCCATAGAAAATCTGTGGAGGGAGCTGAAGGTTCGAGTTGCTAAATGTCAGCCTCGAAACGTTAATGACTTGGTGAAGATCTGCAAAGAGGAGTGGGACAAAATCCCTCCTGAGATATTTGCAAACCTGGTGGCCAACTACAAGAAACGTCTGACCTCTGTGATTACCAACAAGGGTTTTGCCAGCAAGTACTAAGTCATGTTTTGCAGAGGGGTCGAATACTTATTTCACTCATTAAAATGCAAATCAATTCATAACATTTTTGACATGCGTTTTTCTGGATGTTTTTGTTGTTATTCTGTCTCTCACTTCAAATAAACCTACTATTAAAATTATAGACTGATCATTTCTTTTTCAGTGGGCAAACGTAACAAAATCAGCAGGGGATCAAATAATTTTTTCCCTCACTGTACACAAGTCTATCTCGGAAACCTCATGGCCACTATCCCTGCATTTCAGTTGCACATGCTACCCTACTCCTAGAATTTGCCTAGATTGCACATTCAGATGCCATTAAGAACTGCCACTTGTACCCACACAAGTATTTATCCACTTGTACATAAGTTATACATAATGCCTGTACTATTTTCTGTAATTGTACGTTGTCCACTGCACACATAGAATTGCCATATGTAATGCATTTGCATTAATTGCACATCTAAACATTCCACTTGTACATAAATAATACTTTTACTTTAATATGTTTTGCCCTCCTCTATTTGCACTTCTGGTTAGACGCAAACTGCATTATTTCCAGACCTATGTTTGTTTGTATTCTAATGTGATATATTCTGATGTGATCTAATCATTGAAATGGACTGCCAGCTTTTGCCGGACCGCGTAAGCGGAGTCGGCCAAGAGGAGTGCCTGACTGACTGACTACCTGATGTTAAATAGAGTATTGGTTAGAGGCGCGGACTGCCGTTTGTGCGACCGGTGTTCCATCCTTGCCTCCGACAGAACGAAGTATGTATTAGGATTTGTTCAGGATAGACAAAAACTTTGCTGGCTACAAGCTTCAGTAGCTACGTTATGGTAAGCCTAAAATAAAACTATTTACGGTTATATTGCGATTATTTCTGGTGGATTTTCGAAGGACGCATACGTGCATGCTTTTTGGGGTAATATAGACCACAACCCGTTGAACAGTAAAAGAGGAGGGGTTTCCACAATTCTCTCGTCTTTTCACTATATGAAAAAGTCAGTTATCGTCACCTATATGGATTGTTATTGTATCAATGTCATTCACAAACGAACAAAAGAAAAACTAACGTTGTTGTGCCATGAAATTAAATAGCTTTGGCAGTGTAAAGTTCATGTTCAGTCTTGCTAGCAATTGCTCAACTCTTCTAAACACAACGCATTAGGATTTGTTCAGGATAGACAAAAACTTTGCTGGCTACAAGCTACAGTAGCTACGTTATGGTAAGCCTAAAAAAAATGTTTATATTGTATTCATGTCATTCACAAATGAAAGAAAATGAACGTTGTTGTGCCATGAAATGAAATACCTTTGGCAGTGTAAAGTACGTCTTCAGTCTCGCTGGCAATTGCTCAATTCCTATGACTATTCCAAGTAGTAAGTAGATACTAGTAGGCCTATTACTGGCTGATAAGCTTTTAAAACAGCCAGTGACAAAAGCCATACAGTTCATAGATGCTATGTGTGGTGGAAGTAAACTTAAGAAACGGTAGTCAGTTTTACACATAATGCTTAATGGTGTCTAGCTAAATATTCAACGTTGGCGTGATATTGATGCGCAATTTTATGTTGAGACGCAATTTTATGATGAGGCAGTATGTCCCAATCGGTCCCTACTGTAGGCCTAATCTCTTTCTAATTTAACATGTTGAATGTTGTGTATCAACCGTGTTATAACTGTTGTTGGTTTGGATGTTAGCTAATGTAGGAAACTAGTTTCGAGAACAGTGGAGTTTTGACTAATTGGTTTAACAATGCAGAACACTCTGCACACGTACTGCTAAGTGGCGTAGTGGTAAAAGACACAGCCTGTCACATAGGAGACCCCAGTTCAAATCCAGCGTGGGCAAGAACATTCATTCCTTCGTTGTTTTTCCTATAGGAGTACTTGTAACATCAGTGAATAAGAATCCTAAAAATAAATCCAGCAAAATAGTTTGAGAACACTGAATTTGGGAAAAAGTTAATTTATAGGTCCCTTTTACATAAAGTTATACACCGATCAGCTATAACATTATGTCCACCTGCCTAATATTGTGTAGGTCCCCCTTTTGCTGCCAAAACAGCCCTGACCCGTCGAGGCATGGACTCAACTAGACCTCTGAAGGTTTGCTGTGGTATCTGGCACCAAGATGTTAGCAGCAGATCCTTTAAGTCCTGTAAGTTGCGAGGTGGGGCTTCAATGGATCTGACCTGTTTGTCCAGCACATCACACAGATGCTCGATTGGATTGAGATCTGTGGAATTTGGAGGCCAAGTCAACACCTTGAACTCGTTGTTGTGTTCCTCAAGCCATTCCTAAACCATTTTTGCTTTGTGGCAGTGTGCATAATCCTGCTGAAAAAGGTCAGTGCCATCAGGGAATACAGTTACCATGAAAGGGTGCACATGGTCTGCAACAATGCTCAGGTAGGTGGTACGTGCCAAAGTAACATCTAAATGAATGGCATACCCAAGGTTTCCCAGCAGAACATTGCCCAAAGCAACACACTGCCTCCGCCGGCTTGCCTTCTTCCCATAGTGCATCCTGGTGCCATGTGTTCTCCAGGTAAGCGACGCACATGCACCCGGCCATCCATGTAATGTAAAAGGAAACGCGATTCATCAGACCAGACCACCTTCTTCCATTGCTCCGCGGTCCAGTTCTGATGCTCACGTGCCCATTGAAGGCGCTTTCGGTAGTGGACAGGGGTCAGCATGGGCACCCTGACTGGTTTGCGTCTATGCAGCCCCGTACGCAACAAACTGCGATGCACTGTGTTCTGACACCTTTCTATCAGTACTAGCATTAACTTTTTCAGCAATTTGAGCCACAGTAGCTTGTCTGTTGGATCAGACCACATGGGCCAGTCTTTGGTCCCCACGTGCATCAATGAGGCTTGACTGCCCATGACCCTGTCGCCTGTTCACCGCTTTTCCTTCCTTGGACCACTATTGGTAGGTAATGACCACTGTAGACCGGGAACACCCCACAAGGGCTGCAGTTTTGGATATGCTCTGACTCAGTCATCTAGCCATCACAATTTGGCCTTTATCAAATTCGCTCAGATCCTTATGCTTGCCCATTTTTCCTGCTTCTAACACATCAACTTTGGGGACAGAATGTTCACTTGCTGCCTAATATATCCCACCAACTAACAGGTGCACTAGAGGCAAACACCACATTCCCTCTAGCAAATTTAGACAAGATGTGTGTTTTTGGCAATTTACCATAAACGACACTTTTTGAAGCTCCCAGGCAATTATTACAGTATGCATAGTCCCAGCTCATCTGCGTAAGACTAACTCACTGGCCATTGACTATTGCCCTTCTCGCCCAAATACTCAGTTTTTGGAGATGAACTATTCTAGACAGATTCACAGTTGTGCCATATTCTCTCCATTTCTTAATGATGGAATTTACTGTTGGCTGGGGGATATTCACTGTCTTGGAAATATTTGGGGATTTAAATAAACTTATTATGGATTTGCTTTGAATGGTTCTTTGTTGTCATGTAGTTTTCGTTTCGGAATTGTACTAACCAACTGTATGACCTCCTAATATACAGCTCTGGAAAAAATTAAGAGACCACTGCAACATTATCAGTTTCTCTGGTTTTACTATTCATAGGTATGTGTTTGAGTAAAATGAACAGTTTTGTTTTATTCTATAAACTACTGACAACATTACTTACAAATGCCAAATAAAAATATTGTCATTTAGAGTATTTATTTGTAGAAAACAACTGGTCAAAGTAACCAAAAAAAGATGCATTGTTTTCAGACCTCAAATAATGCAAAGAAAACAAATTCATATTCATTTCTCAACAACAAAATACTAATGTTTTAACTTAGGAAGAATTCAGAAATCAATATTTGGTGGAATAACCCTGATTTTTAATCACAGCTTTCATGCGTCTTGGCATGTTCTCTACCAGTCTGTCACATTGCTGTTGGGTGACTTTATGCCACTCCTGGCACAAAAATTCAAGTAGCTCGGCTTTGTTTGATGGCTTGTGACCATCCATCTTCCTCTTGATCAAATTCCAGAGGTTTTCAATGGGGTTGAGGTCTGGAGATTGGGCTGGCGATGACAGGGTCTTGATCTGGTGGTCCTCCACACCTTGATTGACCTGGCTGTGTGGCATGGAGCACTGTCCTGCTGGAAAATCCAATTCTCAGAGTTGGGGAACATTGTCAGAGCAGAAGGAAGCATGTGTTCTTCCAGGATAACTTTGCACTTGGCTTGATTCATGCGTCCTTCACAAAGACAAATCTGCCCGATTCAGCCTTGCTGAAGCATCCCCAGATCATCACCGATTCTCCACCAAAATTCACAGTGGGTGCGAGACACTGTGGCTTGTAGGCCTCTCCAGGTCTCCGTCTAACCATTAGACGACCTGGTGTTGGGCAAAGCTGAAAATTTGCCTCGTCAGAGATGATGACCTTCCTCCATTCCTCTACGGTCCAAGCCTTATGGTCTTTTTTAAACTTCAGCCTGGCTCTTCTTCGCTTCTCATTGATGAAGGGCTTTTTTCTAGCTTTGCACAACTTCAGCCCTGCCCCTAGGAGCCTGTTTGGAACCGTCCTCGCCGTGCACTTCACCGCAGCTGCTGTTTGCCATTCTTTTTGTAGGACACTTGATGTCATCCTACGGTTGTTGAGTGACATTCGAATGAGCTGACGGTCATCTCGGTCAGTGGACAGTCGTTTTCGCCCTCTGCCAGTCTGCAGCTTTGTTGTCCCCAATGTCTGTTGCTTGACCTTGTTCTTATGAACCGCCGTCTTTTTCAGGATGGAAGCAACCTGACGCTCACTATATCCCTCTGTCAGTAAAGCCAGAATTGGACCCTTCTTTTCCTCACTCAAAGCTTAAGTTATTTTTTTATTCAAATTATCTTTGAGGTACTACTTGCACTGTTTTTGCCATCCAGCTGGTCCTATTGCAAGAAGATCGTGATGCCCACAGCAGTGGTTTTTATACTTGTTAAATTAGATTTGGTTCAGGTAATCACCTAATCAGTACCTCATTAAGTAAAATGAGGTGTGCCTGTGTTGGAATTTAACAGACACTGGAATGGAATGGCTGCCATACATGTAGAGATGCTGATTTAAGAAAAATTAGGAGTGGTCTAAATTTTTTCCAGAGCTGTATGTCACTTCTAAAGTCAACTGGTTGCACCAAAGCTAATTCAAGCATGAAAAAGTAAATAGGGGTGAATACTAATGCAATCAATAATTTTCTGTTTTACGGTATAGTTACAATTATTACAGTTATTGTTTACCATTACAGCCCCACTTATCAAGCAGAAATCTGTCAGAAACACAACTTCTTGACAGTATGCATGGGATGCATGTACGTCGTGGATTATCAGCAAATTTTGATTGTAGGTATAGTACCAATAGTTTTATCAAGGTTGTCATACCACACACTTGCCTTTCATCCACATACCTGCCACTTAGTCTCAGAGATTTTCTGAACTTTCTCCAACATTTCAGACATGTGCTCACTTCACCCATGCAAGCCAAGCAATGATGAAATTTTGGCATTGATTTTGAAAATATGACTGATCATGCAAAAAAACCCTGTCTTTTATTTAAAGATAGTGATCATATGAAACCATTTATTATCACATGGTTGTTAGGCTCCTTTTTAAATCATAATGATAACAGAACTCACCCAAATGGCCCTGAGCAAAAGTTTACATACACTTGAATGTTTGGCCTTGTTACAGACACACAAGGTGACACACACAGGTGAAAATGGTAATTTAAGGTGAATTTCCCACACCTGTGGCTATTTAAATTGCAATTAGTGTTTGTGTATTAATAGTCAATGAGTTTGTTTAGCTTGTTGACATGGATGCACTGAGCAGGCGAGATACTGAGCCATGGGGAGCAGAAAAGAACTGTCAAAAGACCTGCCGTAACAAGGTAATGGAACTTTATAAAGATGGAAAAGGATATAAAAAGATATCCAAAGCCTTGCAAATGCCAGTCAGTACTGTTCAATCACTTATTAAGAAGTGGAAAATTCAGGGATCTCTTGATACCAAGCCAAGGTCAGGTAGACTAAGAAAGATTACAGCCAAAACTGCCAGAAGAATTGTTCAGGATACAACGAAAAAACCCACAGGTAACCTCAGGAGAAATACAGGCTGCTCTGGAAAAAGACGGTGTGGTTGTTTCAAGGACCACAATACGACGATACTTGAACAAAAATGAGCTGCATGAAGCTTCATTTTTTTCTTTGTTGCCATGCTTTGTTTTATGATTGTGCCATTCTGTTATGACCTACAGTTGAATGTGAATCCCATAAGAAATAAAAGACATGTGTTTTACCTGCTCACTCATGTTTTCTTTACAAATGGTTCATAAAATACCAATTCTCCAAGGGTATGCAAACTTTTGAGCACAATTCTAAGAACTAACTATGAAGTGTTTTTGTGCCTCAACGCAGGCATCATGTGTGCTATGTTTGTGTGCGCATGCATGTATTTGTGTTTACCTCTGCACCGCCTCCTCCAGCTGTTTTATGATACTGTCTGAGCCAGCTGAGGCCAACAACACCTCCTGCAGTTTCCGAGAGGCAGCAACCACCTCGTGATCCTTCTCATTCAGAATGCTTTTTAGGGCGTTGATGCGGCGCTCTGCCTGAACGTGTTGGTCTTCACTTTCCTCCAGCTACGAAGCAAAACGTTCAAAATGTTTTAAGAAATATGACAAAATGGCTAATATGATTCCCCCTTCTGTTTGACAGACAATGGACCAACATACAGAACTACATATTCTTTTTTCTGCCGTCTAAACAATTGGATATAAATTAAACACAAATACTCTATACCTTTCTATCTGAACGGTATTTCTCAACTTTCTATCTGAACGCTCTGTAATGTCAAACCCACCTGAACAGGCCCGTGAGGTCGAGCATTAATACAACATTCTTCTAGTACAGTGTTTCCCAATCTTTTGCAGTTACTGTACCACCAAGGTGCTGCCAAGAAGAGTTTTGCCTTGGCTGAGCGGGAGCTGCCTACCCGTGAGGGTTGGGTGGCCAAAAGACATGAAGTGGCACATCGGAGTACACGGGAAGGGTTGTAGGGTCTAAGCATAGCCCGCAGGTAGGGAGGTGCAGTTCCCTTTGCTGCACCATAGGCAAGCACCATGGTCTTCTACCCCCTCATGTTCATTTCACTAGTAAGCCTATGTTGTCATGAGAGTTCTCAAGTACCCCCTGTTGATACCCCCAGGGGTCCTTGTACCCCTGGTTGGGAACCACTGTTCTAGTAGGTCAATCTCCAGACACTGTGTAACCATTTGATAGCTTATACAAAGCAAAAGCTTATACATAAAAATCTCTAAATGCCCACTACAACTTTCCAAATTCCATCACTAAAACTACTCGACAGCTGGTTTTGAACCACCACTGTGCTGTCATTCTATAGCCTGTAAAGAAACGCTGCGTCTGAATCCGGACTAACATCCATCGCAAAGTAGTCAGAACTGTCAATCAAATATGATTAGTTGTCACTACCGAATTGTTGGTAGCGGTATTGTGTGTCTAAGCAGATGCAGATGATTGATGCTACATTATCCAGCACTAGTCTAGTCAGTCTAAGGTCTACTAGACTGTATACCCACAGGTTGGCAATATACATGCCACGGGTTTTCAATGCCCTACACTTACTAATACGGCTCCCGTATTAGAGACTCAATTACTAGAATTCCACCCATTAATTAACATGAATGAGGATTTCTGTTCTTAGTCAGCTCGCCTATAATGCTTACTGGTCTTGGTGGAAGTTTCTCCTATTATAGGATCAGCTTTACCTGCCCTGATCTCAAGTTTAAGCAGGGGAACATACTCCACCAACCTTCCCCTTGAGACGATCCATGTCCTTGAGCAGACGTGCCTTCTCTTCTTCCAGGTCATTGCGGTAGCGAGTGTTCACCTCCAGAGAAGCCTCGCTCATTGACAGTTTCTTCAGTGAGTCAGCGAGTTCTTGCTGCAGCTGCCTCAAAACGGTCTGTAGTAATGAGAGAGGGAAACAGACAGAGACATAGGGCGACAGGCAGAGAAACTGAACTATTCTGGGCTTTAGGGGGGTGATTTAGTAACGGGATAATCCTCTTATCTAGTAGAAAAAGATGCTCCCTGATTTGCAGCTAACATTAGCTAAACGTAGCTTCATTCTGTAGCAGTTTTTCAAAGAAAACTAAATTATGGTTTATTCTCTTGTCCCACACACTACCATTATCCATGTAACAATTCACTGATAAATTACTAAAATTAAAAATGCTAACGTAAAATAAATGCCACCTGATTGTTATCCTGGGCTTTTTTTTTTTTTTTTATATTTGAACATGCAGACTTCCTCCCTTTCTTAGAATAATGACTGACCACAAATTACATGGACAGGGAAATGCCAAGTGCTTCACGATACCTTGCATTAGATTTTGCCTCCTGAACCATATCGCAAGAGGTATTTCTCACCCATCCTTATTCCATCTCCTCTATCTTACCTCCCTTTCGTTCTTCTCCTCCTCCAACTTGTAGACCTGGTCTCTGAGGTCAGCCGCTTTTGTGGCCAATTCTCTGCTCCTCTCCTCCACCAGCTGCACACGCTCCTCACTATCTGCTCGTAGCTTAGCCAGCAGGTCACCAAAGCGTTCCTGAGCATCAGTCACAGCCTTCTCCTTTGCCGTCCCTGTAAATAAAAAAAAAAAATTGTTCTACAAAAATAAAAATGGCACTTAGAGTAGGGAGGTAAACGTTGGTGTCCTGGCTTATCTTTCAAACCAGCATTCATTTCCATCCAGGGCCACCTAATCATCCTCCCTCACCCATAACTGGCATACATATTGCCTGAACTCTCCACCATGCTGGCTGTGAGTGGTGCGCTTTCTCTGTAAGTGGGTTTCATACATGGATGGCTGCGGCAAAGGTGAGTTCACCATCTATTTAAAGGAGGTTTGCGTCACCAAAGAGATGTTTGAATGTAATCTGACTATAATACCGGTTCCAACCCAGTGTGAATATCAATAAGCAAACTCACAGCATTCATGCATTTTTGGAAACATTAATATACAGCATTTTGAGGGTTTGTTGTCAAATTAAGGATGCACAGTCTGGATGCTCATAGACCCAGTACTTGTAAGGATACATCTCAAATACATTTACAACAAAAGGGATCTTGCAAAACATTTACACTAATATGTCCACGAAATGGTTCTATTGAAATATAGGTGCAATCGCCTTCTGCTATGAGTACCAAGGCTAATAAATGCCACGCATTTCAAATTTATTTCCAACTGTCCAAACACTTCGCCAAGCCGCCAAGCTTTTTCCTAAGCTCAGGACTCTGGAACTTAACACCTCCCTTTGCAATTGGATCCTGGACTTCCTGATAAGCAGACCCCAGGTGGTGAGAATGGGCAACCTCACCTCCTCTGCATTGACCCTGAGCACCGGAGCCCCCGAGGGCTGCGTACTCAGTCCCCTCCTGTACTCCCTGTTCACGCATAACTGTGTGGCCACACAGTTCCAACACCATCCTCATATTCGCGGACAATATAACCATCCTGGGTCTTATCTCCAACAATGATGAGGCCGCTTACAGAGGAGGTAAAGAACCTGGCTACATGCATATTACACTTATATTTATAAAATTAAATATTTCTACCCATATTGTTCATATTCCCCATTTTACACTCTTTAAAATTGCTGCTAGTTTACATTATGTACATTTTTTGCTATGTTTGCTTTAATTCTTACTGGGTAAATGTTGTGTGCCATGTCATTAGAATTTAATTGACTTAAACGTTTCATAATAAATACAAGGCTTTAACTGCACCTTTGTTCTGAGCCTCCTCCAGGTGTTGCCTGATCAGCATGGCTTCACTTTGCGTCACGGCCAGCCTCTCCTGCAGCGCCTCCTGTCGGGCGCATGCCCTCACTGCCTGCTCCCTCTCCACTTGTAGTGCTGCCTCAAGCTCCCTCACCCTGCCCGCCGCCACTTCCTTTTCCCTCTGCAGTGCCGTGACCATGTGCTCTGTCTCCGTGAGAGCCATGGTGAGGCGATGCACCTCATTTTCAAGGCTGTTAGTGCGTGACTCTGCCTTGGCAAGTTTCTGGGACAGCCCACCCACTGCCTCACGTTTGTTTGCCGCCTCTCCTGTAAGCTTGTCCTGGGCTCGTTGGCGCTCCTCGCGCTCTCGTTGAAGAGCCCGTTCAGCATCAGCACGAGCAGCCTGGCATCTCTCTGCCTCCTGGAGAGCACCCTTCAGCCGTGTCCTCCCCGACTCACTTTCGGCTTCTAGCTGTTCTCTTGCCTGGCGCTCGTGTTCCAGTTTAGTGGACGTCAAGGAAAGCTCCGCCTTGAGGGTGGTCAACTGGCCGGTGTACTGATAGACCGTCTGGGCTAGTGCCTCCTCATTGAGCTTGAGGTCACGCTGGGCATCCTCCAGGCGCTCCCGGAGGGCCTCACACTCCTCTGTGAGGCGGGACTCCTCCTGGCGAGTGTGGGAGCGGGAACGTTCCAGCTCAACCCTCAGGGAGCTCAAGTTGTCCTGGAGGGCTGAGTTCTGCTGCAGCAGCTCTCTTTCCCGGTCTGTGGCCTCCGTCAGCTGAGACAAGGCCTGAGTAAATGACCACACAACAGCCATGGTCACACGCAACACTTTCAATGTATTATGTGAATGTTAGATTTTACATGACATTTTAATATATCAGACATTTTAATTTACAGCTCTGGAAAAAATTAAGAGACCACTCCTAATTTTTCTTAAATCAGCATCTCTACATGTATGGCAGCTATTCCATTCCAGTGTCTGTTTAATACCAACACAGACACACCTCATTTTACTTAATGAGGTACTGATTAGGTGATTACCTGAACCAAATCTAATTTAACGAGGAAAAGTATAAAAACCACTGCTGTGGTCATCACTATCCTCTTGCAATGGGATCAGCTGGATGGCAAAAACAGTGCATGTAGTACCTCAAAGGTAATTTGAATAAAAAACGACTAGACTGTTCGAAACAGGCTCCTAGGGGCAGGGCTGAAGTTGTGCAAAGCTAGAAAAAAGCCCTTCATCAATGACAAGCAAAGAAAAGCCAGGCTGAAATTTGCAAAAGACCATAAGGCTTCGACTGTAGAGGAATGGAGTAAGGTCATCATCTCTGACGAGGCAAATTTTCAGCCCAACACCAGGTCGTCTAATGGTTAGACGGAGACCTGGAGAGGCCTACAAGCTACAGTGTCTCGCACCCACTGTGAAATTTGGTGGAGGATCGGTAATGATCTGGGGATGCTTCAGCAAGGCAGGAATCGGGCAGATTTGTCTTTGTGAAGGACGCATCAATCAAGCCAAGTACAAGGTTATCCTGGAAGAACACATGTTTCCTTCTGCTCTGACAATGTTCCCTAACTTTGAGAATTGTTTTTTCCAGCAGTACAATGCTCCATGCCACACAGCCAGGTCAATCAAGGTGTGGATGGAGGACCACCAGATAAAGACCCTGTCATGGCCAGCCCAATCTCCAAACTTGAGCCCCATTGAAAACCTCTGAAATTTGATCAAGAGGAAGATGGATGGACACAAGCCATCAAACAAACCAAGCTACTTGAATTTTTGTGCCAGGAGTGGCATGAAGTCACCCAACAGCAATGTGACAGACTGGTGGAGAGCATGCCAAGACGCATGAAAGCTGTGATTAAAAATCAGGGTTATTCCACCAAATATTGATTTCTGAATTCTTCCTAAGTTAAAACATTAGTATTCTGTTGTTGAAAAATGCATTGTTTTCTTTGCATTATTTTCTACAAATAAATACTCTACATGACAATATTTTTTATTTGGGATTTGGGAGTAATGTTGTCAGTAGTATATAGACTAAAACAAAACTGGTCATTTTACTCGAACACATACCTATGAATAGTAAAACCAGAGAAACTGATAATTTTGCAGTGGTCTCAATTTTTTCCAGAGCTGTATATGCATGTATGTATGCATGCATGTATGCATGTATGTATGTATATGCAGGCCTTTTAAGCTTTTTTGTATTAGGGAGGTGTAAGATATGTGAGGAGTTTGGATGAGAATGCTGGAAGCGCCTTAGACCCTCAGCTCATTTGACACTGAATTTGACAGCAGCAAGAAACATGTATACTGTACAGGTTGAATAAGGAAGATTTGGATTCCAAATTGGGCAGCAAAAAATAATTGCTTAAATAAATAATACTTGTTATTATAACTTTTGAATAATCTATATGTATGGTAGATGTATGATGCCATCTACTGAAAAACATTGGTACTGTCAGGGTTTGTCTTTAACATTGTGAGAAAATATGGTTTTGTGGAATATGTCGCCGATATGCTATTAATACAGATCAGAGCAACTAAACTAGAATTGCCTCTGCCTAAACACATAAAAGGCCCATGACCACTAGGCAACTGTGAAGTAATCGTGACCAAATTACATAGAGAATGCAAGGAAAGAAAGTCCAACACAATTTGAATAGGGCCTCTGAAAATTCTAGAGGCACTACAGAACTTACAAATATAAATTCTCTCATTTCTACTGTTTAGTTAATTGAACAGAAGCCAAAATGTAGGTATTAGGTAAGGGTCCATTTTAAGTTAGCACAATGGCATTTCAGTTTTAAGAAAAGTAATTTGAACAAGGGCCGTTATTACTCAATAAATCAAAAACTCTAGACTAGCATTCACTGCAAAAGGTCTTCTACATCTAAATCTTATTTAAATAACTACCTGACTTTGAAAATTGGATAGGAAAGTGTTTTACCTCGTTGCTCTTGCAGATGGTCCTCCGGTTCTCCTCCTCGATCTCCTGCTGCTTGCGGAGGTTGTTATTGAGGAGGGTCTCCGACAGAGCTCGGGCACCACGCTCCTGGTTCAACAGTTTCTGCGTCTCACTACGGTCCTCCTCCAACTACGGGGCAACACAAAAGCTATGTTGAATAATAATTACTTATAAATGTAAAAGCGCTGTGCCTAACAATTGACTGTTAAAAGTGAGAATGGTTGCAGACTAGATGTTGTAGACCATTATTTCTTAGAAACAGAACAAGGATCTCCGCACACTCACAATCAATGCCGTTTTAATGTATTTGAGCTTTCAGTCAACCAACTTTCATTAAAGTATGTATAATCAGGGTATATAATCATAATTTAATTGCCAATAATGAAAGGAAAAGTGTGGGCCGAAGAGAAAGACTGAGAAAGTGTTACCTGTTTCATGTTGTTAAGGATGGCCCTCTTCTCCAACTCCAGGTTCCTCAGGGCCAGCTCCACCTTGTGCTTTCCCTCGGCCTCAGTCCGAAGATCCTCCTCCTTTTTCCGTAGCAGCTCCCTGGTCTTTTCGTACAGCATCGAGGCATTCCGGTGCTTCTCCTGCTCCTGCTTTAGCTGGAACCTACAGAGCACAGGGAAGAAAGGTTGAATACAGAGTGAGCATAAGGCCATATCTGCACCAAGTAGCATAGCAGAAGCAGAAAGAGCAAGGAGACATAAAAAATGAAAGAATAAAAAGAGAAACGTGAGAAGATAATGGGAGAGCCAGACAAAAAATAAAAGTACAGAAAAATAAAAACGCACAAATATTTTCACTCAGAAGAAAGTCTCAAGCAAACAGTAAAGACAGAGGTTCCTCCTCTTTCTAACTTACTTGAGGTTGTTGAGGTCTGTGTCCAGCTCCAGCTGCCGGTGATCAAGGGCCTGTTTGCTGTCACGGCTTTCTTCCAGAGAGGCCCTCAGCTCAACCTGCTCTGCCTCCAGCTGGCACATCTTGTCGACCAGGCGCCCCTGTCGGTCTCGCTCCCTCTGGATGGTGCGCTCGTACTCGTGAAACATGTTCTGGAGCTTTACCATGCTTACAGAGTCTGAGGAAAGTAAGTGGGGAATGGAAGGTGAAGGAGAGTAGTGTTAAAGCTTTGGAGTATTCCTCAATTCAACTGTCATTGAAAGCTAAATGTAATAGTGGAAGAACTAAATTTTCTAAAGCACTTTGTGGAGACAGAATGCAAAGAATCACAGAAAGATAAAAATATGTTACAATGTCTACATTGTGGATTTATAATGTCAGATATTAAGCAAAGATGTATTTAGACGTACTTGACTTCTGGCAATTTAGGCATTTCAACACCACTAAATATAAATTAAATTCTGCATTAATTCCAAGGGAAAATTGCAGTTTTGGGCTATGTGTACCTAAAGTGGCAAAGTCAAGCTGTTTGATGATGGAAGAGACGTGACGATAGCCAGATGAGGGGTCTTCAAGGTCAGACGTGGCTGTGTCTGATGACTGTGTGAGCTCATCAAATTCTTCCGCCATATCCATCTCACCAGCAGTTAGGGGCTGTCAATGCAAAATGAAACAGACCAAAATATTTTCACAGACAAAGTTCACATGCGTAATAGCAAATTTGAACAAAACTCATGCCACTTTCTTCAAGGAACATTGCACACCAAATTAAACATTCATACCTCTCGAACTGAACAAGGAGGTTGAAATTAAGCATCTAAAATTGATTGTGTATCTCAAATAGCTCAACCGGTTTTTAATAAATTGTTGTTAATAAATAATATTTTACAGGTATGATAAGCAAACAAATACTTTTCAATGCTTTGAATAAACATTTTGACACATACAAATGTTTTATATTTCATTTGAGCATTTAAGTAATTTAGCAGACACATATATTCAGAGTGACTTTCAGTAGTGAATTGAACACACAACCCTGGTCTTGCAAGCGCCATCCTTCACCAACTGAGCTACACAGGAGCACATCAGTTTGGGGAAGGCTAAGCAACCACCTCAAAAAGATTTGAGCTCCATCAGTCCACTGTGAGTGGAAAGCATTTAACATGACAGCAACTCGGCCTGGAAGTGGACGCCCTTCCAAAATATCCCTAGGAGCCACAAGAAAAATAATAAGGTCAACACCAACCCGAACACAACATCTAGAGCAGAGGAGGGCAAAGGTTTTGGCTTAGGAGCCACATCAGGATTTTGAAATGAAATGGAGGGCCACATTTGTTTTGTAATTTGTTAATCCTAAATGAGCTGTGGGCCAGAAAAGAGCAATAATTAAAACATTTATACAGTAGGTCCATTATAAAGTCTAAATAATTAAAATTCAGATTCAGATGTATAATGGGCTGGTGAGTTATGTTTTACTTCCCCTAAAAACTATTTTATTACCTACCGTGGGCCATATGGAATTGCCTCGCGGGCCTGATTCGGTCCGCAGGCCTCAGTTTGCCCACCCCTGATCTAGAGATTTGCAGAACTCCCTTGCTGCATCTCAGGTTACTGTGCATGCTTCAACAATAAATAGAACACTAAACGGAATCGGCATTCGTGGGAAGGTGGCTAGGAAGAAGCGTCTGCAGTCAAAAAATAAATTGCCTGTCTTAACTTTACCAGAGACCACGTGAAGGTTTCTGAAAGTCTGTTCTCAAGACAGATGAGTCCAATATTATGCATTTTGGTCACAATTTAAAAACCTTTGTTTTGTGAAAACCCAACAATGCCCACCTCCAAAAGAACCTCATCCCAACAGTCAAGCATGGTGGTGGGAATCTCAAGATCTGAGGCAGCTTTTCTTCCTCTGAACCTGGTCAACTGCACATCATAAGGGGAACCATGAGGTATACCAGGAGATTATTGAACATAATCAGGCAATCAGTCAAGAAGCTAAAGCTGGGCCCAAAATGGGTCTTCCAACAAGACAACCACCCAAAGCATTCAAGCAAATCTACCAAACAATGGCTCAGGAGAAAGAAGATGTGTGTTTTGGATAGACCAAGTCAAAGTGCTGACCTTAATTAAATTGAAATGCAGAGGCAGGACCTGAAGCAGGCAGTACATGCCAGACACCCCTCAAACCTCACTCAATTGGCTAAGTTCTTTCACTAAATTACAGGTATCAGTAGATCTGTTAGTGATCGTGTTTTTAAAAGTGGCAATGGTGACAAAAGTAACAAATGGTGACAAAATGTTAGCGCAACAGCCAACTTTCAACAAACTAGGGTTAGCATGTATCTACTGCCTGCTATGACTACAAAAATGCTATTAGGCTTTGTATTGACAGAAATCCCACAACTCCATTAAAAACCCACCCAAATTCTATTATTGCAAGAAAACAGTACCTATAAAATCAACCAAGTCCTTGCCTTCACAGACACTGTCATTAAAAATAGCCAAATTTGGTTAGAAAATGCCCATTTGGCAACACTGCCAATTGTCTAACTTTGTGCTTCTCAGAAGACGTGTGTTCTATCAAATTCTTTCAAAAATGTTCACCTAATGTCCGATAGAGTAATGCTTTCATTTGCTTCGAAAGTTTTTTTTTGCATTAGGCTGGGCTTTTTTGCATTGGCGGCCCAATAATATGTTTATGAAAACAATAGCTGAATTTGTTGTTGGCATTATTTTCTTTAACAGTCAAAATAAATGTGGCAAATCTGGAAAATATGTAGTGCTTATCATTTCCATTTGTTTTTTAATTGTGGAATAGTTATATACTGGACAGCCTGAAAATGAATTTAAAACAACTTTTATTTTGGAATGTAATGTCCCTTTTTACAAACTCAATGCATTTTCTTAAGCATCTTAATGAAGGAACATTAAAGGGGCAAGCCCAAGTGAGGGTAGTAGTGAAGAAACAATTATACAGGACAAAATATAAATTGTCATTATTTTACCTTGTCCTTATGATGCCCTTCAGATAGAGGCCTGAAAACAACAAACACAGAAGAGGGGGAGAAGTTATTTTTGGAAAAATGTCACAAATGCATGCGCCTTGAGCTCAGTGCATGGGTGCACATCAAGCAGCCCAAGTTTTTAGGTAGTAGTGCGGTGGTATAAATGCAGTATATCTTTCAAAATTAGCAGTCCAACAACTAGAAACGAAACATAATTGATGCATATAAACTAAGAAAGAAGCCGAAAGACAATATCCCACCGCCACAAATAATTGAATTGTCTGAGTTATTAATATCATCAGGAAAATAAAGGGCATACTGCATATATACCTTCCATCATCGTCCGACACGTCACTTAAAGTGCTATCATCAAATACTGAGATGGGGTCTCGTCCGTTAACATGGTTAGTTGCCTGCGGGACTTGGCCTTGTTTGCCTCCTCCCAGACAAGGTAGCTGTAAGGTGGCCTCATTGGCTACAGCTCTCCCAGGCTTCTTCTGCTGCTGTAGTCGGTCATCCATAGCCCTGTTAGCGCTATAGGGAGAGCGTAGACCTAGCGGTGAACTTCACGCCCCATGACATTGTAGAGCCAATAGCTGGGAATATCGTAGGTTGACCCGGAGAGTGAGGTCTCATTCAAGTAGGTGCCAGAATGGTTAAGGATGGGATAGGGAATTTCCATATACCATCCTTAACCAGGGGCTGTAATTCAGCTTGAAGGGGATGGATTAGCAAGAAAGCAGAAGTGCATACACTATATTTCTTTATACTTTACAAATATGGCTGTGTCAAAGGCCCAAGGAGGGGTTTATAGAGTATTGGAAGAAACCATTGTTGGTCCTGGGACTGCCGTTCTTTAGGATAGAATTACAGCTGATGATTGAGATCATCTGATCAAATATGAATAGCCCGATAGATTGTCAGTCAAGTTTTAATTGTCCCCTCTCCTTCATTTTCTGGCTCCTAAAGTTATGGCACGATCACAAAGCAATGCAAAAAGAAAAAAATACTGTACATACCTCTTTGGACATTTGGACCAGTGCCTCTGGGAATTACTGTCTGATGCTCCATGTCCACTCGGTGACTGTTCAGGGTGTTCTGAAGTGGTCTCAGGTTTCTCCTCAGCATTATTTTCAGACTGTTTACTCTTTGGTCCTCCTGCATGCCACAAAGCACTGGATTTTTGTAGCACCTCCACCTTGATCTTTGTCTTGCCTTCGTCCACCTAAAACCAAAGAACACATTTTTAATACACTAAGGCTGCAGAGTTTGCCTAGCACATACTTTTTAAGAGAGGTAAGGTTAAGTTGGCCTTTGCAATGTGTTTTGGAGCAGATACTACTATGCCTATATATTAGTAATTTTGTCGTCCCTCCCCTGAGACCTCACACCTTGTCATGGGATGTGCTCAAAATAGCACCCTATATGCTAGATAGTGCACTACAGTTGACCAGAGCCCCATGAACCATGGTAAAAGTCATACAATATATAGGAAATAGGGTTCTATTTGCATGCAACCACAGAGTTACAGTTTAGTTACTGGGATGCAGCAGCTTTACAGAAAGGTATTTGCAGACACCTATGCAATAAAAGGCTGACTGGTGTTTTCAAATTAATTTAAACAACCTTGATAATTTTGAATGGCAACTGCTTTAGACAAGAAATTTTTTAGTAGCCTTTAAAGCTCCTTCAAATTACAAATGAATATATTCTCTTTAAAAGCAGTCTATGGACAAAGACAAGCGGCGGTTTACCTTTGCCAAAAACTCCTTATCATTTTCTGACCAATTTAAGTCAGTGGTCCTCATTATACTTGAACCATCTTAAAAAGATTGTGGATGTTTTAGAGAAATGGAGCATGCTTACTAGTGGACTGTGACTTGCACTGATTCTATTCTAATGAAAATTGCTGTAATGCAATCAAAAAGCATACTCAAAAACACGCAATGAAACACAAGCTACAACAAAGAAACACTTCAGTCTTTTTTTCTCAATGAAGGATGTTTCTGCAAGCCAACTTCCCTTCATACTACACCAGCTAGGATCCACAACACAGGACTAAAATGTGCCATGCATGCATAACACACAGATGGAGAACGAAACACAACAAAACAGAAAAATAACTACAAGAGAAGATGTGTGGATGATGCCCCTCCTCGCCCATTTCTGCGGCTGGGTGAAGGGGCTTTGGTGATGTTCAAATCTAGGAAACATACACCACTACAGGAAGGAAATTAAATAAATAATTCCTGAGGTCTGTTTGTGACTGATATCAAGGCAGCCAAGCAGGAACTTATAGAGCTGATCTTTAAGGTCAACCAGCTTAAAGAAGGAAATGAGACAAGATAGCAGTCAGACGAGGTCAGAGGTGTAAAATGTCACTACCCACAGTCTGCCTCTGTGTACTCCACACTCTTCAACCACCGTCAACTCCGTGCAGAGAGAAAATGCATCATCACTTTGCTTCTTAAAAATTGACAAATTATAAAGGAAACATTATATGCCGACTTTTGGATTCATTATAGAAAAGAAAAAAAGAACAGCAAGGAAAAAGTGAATGAAAAAAACATCCTTTTTTCCAGGCACTGTTTGGGCCATCTAGCACACAGACTCAGATGAGGCGATGTAATGGTAGAATGTGGAGAGAAGAGAGACAAAGAGAAAGAAAGAGGTGGGGGGACTAGGGAGAGCAGTCAGAATCCTCTACCTCTTTCTGGAGGGCCTTCTCTTTCTCCAAATCCAGGAACACAACCTTCAGCATCCATACCTTGTTCTTGAACCCCTGCAGGCACTCCTCCAGCTCTTCATCTGAGGGACGGGAGGGAGCTGGGGGGCGCACTATGCTCACTGAGGTTGGCTGGGACTGGTAGTGTAGCATTTCAGGCTCCTCTTCAGACATGGAAGGGCTCTGCTCATCATCAATACCTTCCTGAACGGGCCTTGGCCTAGCTCCCTCTGAGGAAGGCTGCACTCTGGTAGTGGTATCTTTGTCTGGAATGGCGTTGGTTTTTCCTTTGTTCCAGGAAGAGTGGGATTTGAGTTCCACTGAGGCTAAATTGTCATCTGTGATGGTCTTGGATACATAATCCAAATCAAAGTTTCCTCGCTCTCCACTGATTCCTCCAGACAGTTGAGGTAAAGGAAACCTATTATCTGGCTTCTTGTCACAGGGGCGCTGCTGGTTTGTCATCTCATGGTCATCGACCCTGGGAGAAAGGTGGGAACTCCCAGGAGTGTCAAATTGTTGAGACTTGTCTTCGCTGTGGGAGTTGTCAGTTGACTCTGTTGAAGAGTCATCCAGCCCCGACTCGCTCTGCTCAGGAATAGTCAGCAGGACAATAGTGCTACTACTCCTTCTCACCCTGGCCAATGGACGTATCGGCTCCCCCACCTCATCCTTGTCACTGAACTCTTCCTCTGCTGTTCTGGTTGGAGCTAAAAACTCCTCATTTGTGGTTTCTTCACAGGCAGATTCAGCAGGAAGTTCACCGAACATCTCTTTCAGTTCAGCGGCCACATTCTTGTAGGTGGACATGACATCCCTTTTCTCCATCTCCATCCAGATCTTAACATAACATTTCTCCCACCCAGGCTCTTTCTCACTCTCATTACTGGCTCCGTCTTCTCTATATCTCCCTTGTTTCTCTTTTTCCTCCTGCCAAGTTTGGGACCTCACTGGACCAAGGTGGTATGGGTTACTTACATCTAACTCTGCTGGGTCTAACAAATCGTCTTTCTCCTTTGATGGCATGAGTAAACAAAGGAAATGGAGTTAACACTGACACCTACAACTGGGATATAAAAACTAATTTCCAAAAACGTTAGGACGCTGTGTAGAAGTGCAAATATTTAAACCCTATATTCAATAGAAAATAGCACAAAGACAACATATCAAATGTTGAAATTGAGAAAAGTTATAGTTTCTTGAAAAATATATGCCCACTTTGAATTTGATGCCAGCAACACGTTTCAAAAAAGCTGTGACAGGGACAACAAAAGACTGGAAGAGTTGTGTAATGCAAAAAAAACTAATTAGGTTTATTGGCAACAGTTCAGTAACATGATTGGGTATTAAAAAGAGCATCCCAGAGAGGATGAGTCTGTCAGAAGGAAAGATGGGAAGGGGTTGACCACTCTGTGAAAGACTGTGCAGGCAAATAGTGCAACAATTTAAGAATAACGTTTCTCAACATAAAATTGTCAAGAGTTTAGGGATCTCATCATCTGCGGTACATAATATCATTAAAAGATTCAGAGAATCTGGAGAGATCTCTGTACGCATGGGACAAGGCCGAAAACCAATATTGGATGGCCGTGATCTTAAAAAAAGATTCTGTAGTGGACATCACCGCATGGGCTCAGGAACACATCCGAAAACCATTGTCTGTGAACAATAAGAATGTGTTACCAACGCACAGTTCAAAAGCCAGCATCCGTGATGGTATGGGAGTGCAATAGTGCACATGGTCTTAGTGTTCTGATAGACTCAGACCTCACATTTAACAGTCATATCAAAGTGGACACCAAAACAGCATTCTATCATCTTAAAAATATAGCCAGAATCAAGGGCTTGGTGTCCCAAAAAGACCAAGAGAAGCTCATCCATGCTTTTATCTCTAGTAGGGTTGACAACTGTAATGGCCTCTTAACTGGACTCCCCAAAAAGACTGTAAAACAGCTGCAGCTCATTCAGAATGCTGCTGCTAGAACGTTAACCAGGACCAAGAGAACAGAGCACATTACTCCAGTTCTTAAATCTTTGCACTGGCTTCCAGTCAGTTACAGAATAGATTTTAAAGTGGTGCTTTTAGTTCATAAATCACTGAATGGTTTAGGCCCAGAATAAATTTCTGATATGTTTGAAGAATATAAATCGAGCAGGGCTCTTAGATCCATGAACACAGGTCAGCTAATAGAGCCCAGAGTCCAAACTAAATATGGTCAAGCTGTGTTTAGCAGTTATGCTGCACACAACTGGAATAAACTACCAGAAGATCTCAGATGTGCCCCAAACATATCCATTTTTAAATCCAGGTTAAAAACACTTCTCTTTTCACGTGCCTATGACTGAGCACTTAAACTTAACCTGACTGTTTAGCCATACAACTTTTATAGCTTCCAATGTTTTTATCCCATTTTTATTCTATTTCTATTTCTTATTTTATGTTTTATTATGATGTTGTTTTGATGTTTTCATTTGAGTATTTGTTTTTATGCTATTGTATTTTTATATTTTTTCTCTTTCTTTGTAAAGCACATTGAATTGCTTCTATGTATGAATTGTGCTATATAAATAAACTTGCTTGCTTGCTTGCACATGGCATGGATGACACACATCTGTGTAGGCACTATAAATGCTGAACAATATATACAGGTTTTGGAGCAACATATGTTGCCATCCAGATGACACCTTTTTCAGGGAAGGCCTTGCTTATTTCAGCAAAACAATGCCAAACCACACTGCATGTATTACAACAGCATGGCTCCATAGTAAATGGTCTGGACAGCAGGCAGGCTTAACTGGCCTGCCTGCAGTCCAGACCTGTCACCCATTGAAAACATTTGGCGCATTATGAAACGAAAGATATGACAAAGGAGAGACCCCGAACTGTTCAGCAGCTGCAATCATATATCAAGCAACAATGGGAAAGCACTTCACCTTCAAAACTACAGCAATTGGTCTCCTCAGTACCAAAACGCTTACAGAGTATTGTTAAAAGAGGTGATGCAATATAGTGGTAAACAAGCCCCTGTCCCAACTTTTTTGAAACGTGTTACTAGCATCAAATTCAAAAAGGAGAAGAATTTTTCCAAAATCATTACAATTCCTCAGTTTCCATATTTGATGTTATCTTGGTACTATTTTCAATTAAATACAGGGATAAATGATTTGTACATCATTGCATTCTGTTTTTATTTGCATTATACGCAGCTTCCCAACTTTTTGGGAAACGGGGTTGCAGAATACATGTATGTTCATGAAAGCACTAAAAACACTGAAGTTCAAAACTAATTGCAGGTGCATGCAAGTGACACTTTAAAGTTGTACCAATTAACCATACAAATTTTCAATGAAATAGTGGCAAGCAGTCAGAATTTCTCATAAAACATGTTCATAATGTTTTTTCTGTGGTTTCCTGGGTAAGAACTCACGTTGTTTGTGACCGTAAATCGTGGGAAGACTGAGCAATATTTGTGCGCGCTGCACAGAAACTTCATACAGTTCAGACAGAATTGTCATCACACTTGCAAAACTCCAGGGGGGTTCAATCAAAAATGTGACGCATGATACCTCATAAGGTGGCGCCACGAGCTACGGATATTTGCAAGTTTACACAACAAAATCTAACGTCTCAAGTCATGCTCGATATGTCTCGGAAAATGTAGTGTAATGTAAACAAGCACTAAGGACCCACACCTCTTGAAGCTGCTTCTCTGGCTCTGGACTGCTTTCGCTCTCTTGCTTTATTGGTGAGGGCTCACACAGATGGTTATCTGCAGAGAGAACCAGGAGACAATCTGTCTTAACCAAAGCAGCAACCAACATAAGTCTGCATATAGCCTCAGCCTTAATCAATGTTAATTAATTAGGCCAACTTCAGGGTCACTTACCTGGTTTCAACACAGCAGAGTTCTCCGTTATGTTCAGCCGTTGATTCTCAGGCTTGACCGGGATGGAGGTAGTCACATGTTCGGAATCCCAATCAGAGTCTAGAAAAAAATGTATAATAATCACAGTGCTTACAATCTCATCTCCAATGGGCAAAATCCCTACTGCAGGTTTTCGAAAAAAACACATTATAAAGTACAGGTAGTATACACAAACTGTTTACTCCCTTACCTTCCTTACTCTCTGCAGTTTGGGGCAGTGTCTCCTTAGCACGGTGCTGGGGTTGCGGTTGGGTTTGTGGAAAAAGGGAGCGCGGTCTGGCCAGTGGGCTGTCTGTGGGAGAGGGTCTTGTCTCCTCAGGACTGCTCCTGTCAGCTATATCTACAGTATCTAGGTGAGGGGGGTCTGCCTCCTGCTCCTGGACAACCGCCAAAGGGAAAGCTGATATTGCCGGTAACAAGGCCGCCTTGACCTCCAAGCCCCCGGGGGAAGATGCTCTGCAGCCCGAAAGGGTTCTCCTGCTGGCCATGCTGGCCACGTCCCAATCCGAGGCACCTGTACCAGCAACACCAGTAAGACAATTAGCATGTTGGAGGGGATTGTTCGAAGCAAAGTAATTAGTTTAGCACAAGCTCTTGCTTGAAAGTCAAACAGGTCACAGGAAGAGCCTATGTCCAGCCATTGTAGCATGTGGAAGCTGCTGCACAAGCACACCACCTGGACAGGACAGCAGTCTATTCACAGGGCCTGATCCCTAATCTCCTTAGTGCAGACTGCCAATTGAGTGTATTTTGTCACATTTTTTTAAGTCAATGGTCTGGGATCAAACTATAGCGTCAATTAACCTACCAGTTAGAGCATTTGGCAAGAACCTAAAACGTTACTAGATCGAATCCCTTGGCAAAGAAAATAGAAAATGTGGTGTTCTGGCAAAGTAATTAACACTACTTTTTCACAGGTTGTTGCCGTAAAGCAAAGGAAAACAGAATAGCTAATCCTTATCACATTATCAAATGTTTTGGTATGCAATGTGATATTTAGATCAGTCTTCTCAATCAATCACGTTAGAATAACAGCATGACTACTTTTCCACTCCGGCATAACAGGTCTATGGATCTTCAGTAGCTACAGGTCTAATCATACAGCAAGTTAGAGCTACAAATATCCAAGCTACAACTAATCACAAACCAAATCTATAATTCATTCTATGTTCATGCACTGACCTGCACGTTTTCTTTTAGCTTCTTAAAAATTGTAAAAGGAAAAAAATTAAAGACTAGTTAACGTGTGACAGTAAATTATACTCAATGACACAGTAGGCGATTCAAGGCACAGGGAGTGTTAAATTAACCAATTAAGGTATACATTTACCTTTAAAATCATCAACATCACCCATCCCAAGCTCTTCCATAATGTCTGTGGAACAGATTAGGGGAAAATGGAACACAGTGATTTTCCTCCTTTAGGATTATCCCTATGTTTGAAAATGTCTACATTTCTTACACTCAATGTTATAAGACCTTCACCCAAATACTAATATTAGATAGGCTCTGGCACATAGCGGCCAACTCAACTCATGCTGTGTTTTAATGACCACCCACTGCTAGCGTCTAATGCTTAGCATTTTGACTTGTTGAATTGCTAGACGCCAGGACTGCATCAATCAGAAATCACTAGTAAAACTGCTCAAAGAGTGAGAAGAGGGCAATTCTTACACGTGCACATAACTGATCTCATATACTGTACACATTCCCTGCTGAGAAGTAATCTATCAGTGACAATCACTAATCAAAAAGAGGTGGAAATTGCTCTCACGGCTGAGCGTAAACCAAGCGCCAATATGTGCCAGAGCCTTTAGTGAAGAAATAACACAAGCAAACATTTTAATAATTAAATAAAAGTTTTGACACCATCCAAGTGCTTTTAAATGCTTTTAGGCAAACTGAGTAAACATTTTGGATGACGTGCCAATGGTCAAACATAGTAGTTTACTAAGTTTTTGGTTGCATGATTGTTTTCATTAAACAAAAATAAGCATAAATATTTTTATTTCTTCACTCACATTCCATTTATATAGATACAAATGTATATCCATATAAATGTAAAATACCTTTTTCTCACAAAAACATTTATTACCGGTCTTTTTCTCATTATCTTCTTTGGACAATTCAAGCTTGCTGAAGATAGACAACATCTCCATTTTGACTTTTTCTGGGTGCTGAGAATGAAATGTAAACATTGTTAGAAACAAGAAACCAGGCAAGCCTAGTTCAGCCGGCCCGCAATAGAAAGTGCTGCCACCTCGAGATTCGAACCCGGGTCGGCCACATGAAAGGCTACGTCATTAACCACTATACCACGGAGCTGTACATTAACTGGCTGTCAGTATAGCCTCTTGTCTATATTGACACCCATCATCTGTATATCCTGAACAAATCCTCTTTTACCACTGGCCATTTTAATAGTTAATTGGCCATTCGTGAATGACCCTGATACAGTTAAACTGACTAACATTTCTTACTAAGTTTACCTCCACCACAAATAGCGTCTATGTATGCCGTTTGCCACTGGCCGTTTTAACAGCGTTTTAGCCAGTAATAAGCTTATAATAAGTATCTACTAACTTACGGGAATAGTCATAAGAATTGCGCAATTGCTAGCGAGTCTGCCAAAGCTATTTCATTTCATGGCATAAGAACGTATTTTTTTCTTTCATGGCAAAACAACGTACTTTTTTCTTTCATTCATGAATGACATTTATACAGTAACTATCAATAAAGGCGACGATAACTAACTTTTTCATCAAGTGAAAAGACGAGAGAATTGTGGAATCTACCAGAAATAATTAATAAATGTTGCTACTCTCAATAGATTCAAACTTACAGTGAGGGAAAAAATTATTTGAACCTCTGCTGATTTTGTATGTTTGCCCAGTGACAAAGAAATGATCAGTCTATAATTTTAATGATAGGTTAATTTGAATAGGGAGAGACAGAATAACAACAAAAAAATCCAGAAAAATGCATGTCAAAAATGTTATAAATTGATTTGCATTTTAATGAGTGAAATAAGTATTTGATCCCCTCTCAATCAGAAAAATTTCTG
>JACXGI010004285.1:0-30737 GCA_016801175.1 Esox masquinongy
CCCCCCCCCCCCCCCCCCCCGACACACACCTCTGGCCATCAGCCCTTCAGCTAGTTTATCCCTTCTCCGAAAGGACCGGTCCATGCTGTGTCACGTGGTTCAACTGGACCTCTCAGATATGTTTTGTAGTGGATGAGTTTGTTTTATTGCTAACTATCTTAGCAGTAAGGGAAAATATACCGGAGAGACCATGGCGGCTGCTCATGGAGCTTAAAAGGCCCTCATGGAGCTTAAATGGTACATAACTGGAATGAGGAAAAGGTTTGGAGAATGGGAGGCAACGTCTCCTGTCTTCTCCCTTGAGTAATTGTGGTGTTCAAGTTGCCCCTTGCACTTGTGCACGCGTGCATACACACAGGTCATGGGTTTCATGTAATCCACAGATGTAAACAACAGCGTAGCAGCCGTTCCCTCCCTTCTAGTTAGATTGCTGTGTTTATTCCATTCATGGCATTGAGAGCAGGACTGAGGCGGCAGGGCTGAGGCGGCAGGGCTGAGGTACTGACGGAGTCATTGAATTGCTGGGTGCCCCTCCACACTTGGGGGCAGGGCTAATAATTTCTAATCTTTCTTCACCTTGGAGGTTGGAGGAAGGATGATAGGGCTGACCTCCACTGCCTTATATAGCAGGAAGACAGCGGTGCGTGCATGCGTGTGTGCATGTGCACGTGTTTTGGGACTGTACTTTGAGTGTGCGGGTCTGCTCTGGTGTTTGATTTCCAGCAATTGGCCATAGCCAGGATTTAATGGTGTCTCTAAACAGGACTCCTGCCCTGCTGACCTCGAAGAAAAGGAGGAATTGCAACAGCTGCTCCACAGATGTCCTAGAACACTCCTAAAACCTCCATGTCTCTGTCCCAAATGACTTCCATGTAGTGCACAACTTTTAATGAGTGCTCTTTATTGTGGGGACTTCAATGCCATCACTTCTAAGCCAATATGACACCAGTGTAGTTTAAAATGTTCAAATCAACATGATTGGAGGCACATAATGCCTGCCCCGCCTCTAATCTTGATTTACATTAACATGTGAGTTATTGAGCAGACACTGGACTTACAGGACTGAGTGCACATGGACAGTTTTTCCGTTCCACGAGTACATTAAGGGTCATACAGCTGAAACGACTCAACAGCGTTATGGCCATGTCTCCATCTGTTGCCTAAACATCAGATTGTTACCATGGTAATAGATTTCAATCTGATAGTAGCCCTAAAAAAAGTTTCTTTAAGACAGCCTGTTGAATGCTGTGTAACTTTACGAGTTGTCCATGCTGTTGGTCCTTTGGCCAGTAGGAAGAGAAGATTTGAATGTCCTCAGCAATATAGTAGACATCCAACATTTGTTTGGTATATAAATTCCTTTGTAGTTTTGTATTCCTAGTTAAAGTTTAAATCTGTCTTGATTTACATGTCAGTCAAGCTCAATATTAAAAGGGGTTTAATGAATTCATCAGAATTTAAGGCTGTAAAATGTTTTCATATTATATTCAGTTTTTAAAGATATTTAAAATGACGGCTGTTTCTGCTTTAGTGTGCAGCTGATAAATTGTGGCCAGTATGGCAAAAATAATCAATATAAAATAAATAATGATCGATGTACAATTAAGATCTTCAACATTACAAGCTTTTTGTTCTTCAACCGTCAAAGTAAATGCTATTTTACAATTGTTATTATCCTGCCAAACGTTGTTGCCAGTATCAGCAATCTAGCAGTGGATATATGCCTTAGACATAACAGAGACAAACATTCATTGAGAAAGAAGGGAGTCTTTGGAGTTGTTGGAATTTACTCCAACAGTTCACAGGGAACATCAACAAATGACCAAAAAGCTGAATATCTTGTTTTGAAACATTCTTTTGTGAATGTGTCTTCTACGGATTACTGAAAACAACCAAACCACTGGATTAAAAACATGTCAAATTGTAGTTAACAAAAAATGGCTGTAGCAGCTCTAGATTGCTCCTTTAAGATGCTGGTGTGCTTTCTTTAGGTGATGAAATCATAGATTAATTGAGGTATGTGTAATCCTCCCACGCGTGATAAATTGATTAAACAAATTCTTAATGCCAGCACCTTGTCAAAATATATCATCATCATCATCTTACTGTATACCTAATACTGTCAGAAATTTGAATCAGTTCTGTGAGTAAAAAGGTTTTGAGGCTGAGATTTCAGGAATGCACCAATGTATTGTTGTTCTGGTTAGGTAACACGCCTTTAGTTACTGTCACTGGATTAACTATTATCATGTGAGAAGCGGCAGGTTTAATTGATTGTATCCGGTACAAGAAATTGAATGTATTCCCTTAGTGGAATCTACTATATAGTGGTTTAAAAATACTTTGTCTGGTCACTTGTGCATACACATGATTGAGTACCCTGTTGTAAATTTTGAGTTGACAGTTTAAGATCTGGTCATCAGGGCTTGCATAAAAAAATAGCCATCTTTCTCATTTTGCTGGAATGAAAGTCAGTTCTGATCATTGAGCTCTTCTGCTACTTTATTCTCTGAGAAGTACTGAGGTATGAAGAGCATTTTCCGCTTGCTGGAGAAGTATATAAGTAGTTGTAGTCCATGTAGAGGAAAAACAAAACAACCACTTCTAGCACCAACACTAGGTAAGGAAAGAATTACGCAACCAACAGTGGATGTAGATGGTCGATATCTTTCTCCTATGTTCTGGGCCTATTGAAGTGCAGCATTTGTAGTTTCCTTAACTACCATTACTCACAAAGATGCAACGTAAGGAAAAGGCCTTTTCTCCATCTGTTGTATTGAACATACCAATGAGATTTCTTTCATCGTTATTGTGAGTGTGTGTGTATATAAGAATACAAGGCTTAGTTTAAAGTTAATATGTTTAACATTGGCTGAGGAGGCAATGGTAAAGTATGCAGGGGTTTGCCTGGCTCAAAATTAGGCAAAGGTGGGACCCCAACTCCTGCTCCCTCACTCTACCGGACTCCCCTCTGATATACTTTATAATATTTGACTACACACTTGAAAAAGACAACTATTATAGTGTTAAATCGGCTGTTGTCTTGTCCAATTGAGCAGATAATGCGCACGCTGCAGTGTCTTACCTAATAGCAACCAAAATACAAGCAATATATTTATCCTTTATATTTACACTGCTCAAAAAAAGGAAACATGTAGGCTAGTCATCACAGTATAACACCAAGTGAATTAAACTTCAGGGATATCAATCTGTCCAGTTAGGAAGCATAAGTGATTGTGAATCAATGTCACCTGTTTTGGTGCAAATGAAAGTGACAACAGGTGCACTGGAGAGGCAACAGCAAGACAACGCCCAAAAAGGGAATGGTTTTGCAGGTGGTGGCCACAGACAGTTTCTTTCTCCTTATCCTTCCTGACTGATTCTTCTCTAGTTTTGTGTTTTGCTAGTGTCCTTGTCACTACTGGTAGCATGTACAAGGTAGTACCTTCAGCCCAATCATGTTGCACAGGCAGTCCAGCTCCTCCAGGATGGCACATCCATACATGCCGTTGCAAGGTTTGCTGTGTCTCCCAGTACAGTCTCAAGAGCATGGAGGAGATACCAGGAGATGGGCCGTTACACGAGGACAGCTGGATAGGGTCGTAGAAGGGCATCAACCCAGCAGCAGGACCGGTATCTGCTCCTTTGTGTGAGGAGGAACAGACTTTGGGATAAACCTCCCTAAAATGTATCTGTGCTCATGCAAATAAAATAAACAAGAAAATCAAATGAATTTCTACATCGAAGAATTGTTTCTCTGTCATTTTCAATCTAGTAACTTACACACAGCTTTCCTTGACTATCTAGCCAACTAGCTAAACGAGGTATCTAATATTACCTTACTTGTAAAGGTAGCCAACTCTGCATCACTGTTCATACAAACTTCAGCTCTTGCCATCTAATAAATGTCAAATCCAAATTTACGCTTGTTTTACTCTGTGCTTTGTCTGATGCTTGCATTGCCTCCGTGTATTTTAGTTTTTGGAGCGTTCGGTGTATGTGAACCCAAACAAAGCTTGTCATTGGCCTTCACCTCACACACCTTCAAGGAAGTACACGCCTATAAACATCCCAACCTTCTACATTGCAGTGGGGATAGTGTCAGTCCTGACACTGCCAGAGACTCTTAAATATTTTTAACTGAAGATATGTAAGGGTTATTATTGGATATTTTAAATAGAAAATGCTGCATAAGGCACCTTTAAGTGCATCCAGCCTGTAGTTTCTGCTTGGATGTTTTACTAAGCCCCCAATCACATTGGCTCCGCAATGCTTCTAGTATACAGAGCGTATCATTCCCTCATCATTATATCTGAACCATTTAGCCAGAGTGTCAAAACCACTGCCTCTATGTTTTAGAGGATGTAGGAATCACAAAAAAATATCAAATCACTCATCAGCTTTATAATTAATCACAGTCAATATTATCGTTGTTTTTTTATGACATGTTCCTGTTAATTTTATGTGAATTGAAAATGCAACAGAGCTATATATATTACAGCCTCGCCTCATAGTTTTTTTTCCTCCATCCTTGCCTTGACGCCACATTGTTTATCTTCCTCTCGACTCCCTTCAGCTGTACTGCTTACACCGAACCAGCATCTTCACGTTCATATATTTATATTGTTACTGATTTAAATTGGTTAATTGTATATTTCGTACACTGGATATTGGATATATAATGTTTTTGGTGACAGTACATAGTCTAATCTAATAGTCTTTTTACCAATCATCTTCGTTTGTCTCGCAAATTCTCTTTTAAAAGATCTGTAATTCTAGGCTACTAGAAGTCTTCTGAAATGTTAAAAAATCTTAGGTGGATTGGATGTAGTTTAGGGGTTATGAAGTTTTACTGAAATATTTTGACATGCTTGAGTGTAAAATAAAACTAGGATCCACTTTTTTTTCCGACTTTACTCATCTTCACGATGTCAGGACTGATGTGGTCCTGTATGTAAGGTTGACAGATATGATTGACAGTAAACTGACATCTCCCACGCACTCCGCAAAAAAAAAAAAAAAAATACTCAAAAGCTATTTTTTTTTTCTATACTTCCCTGTCTGTAAATTGATCCACCCAGGCCCATTAAAAATTGCCCAAACCTCCCCACCTGGCAACACTGCTAATATGGAAAAAGTTTCCTCCTTCCGTTACTTTTGCTGTAGTATTTCTCTGGTAATGTATGAGTGCAAAATCATGTTTTACCATGCCCACACACAGAGGCAGTATAAGATTTTGGGAAGGCGGTCACCTTTGAGTTTTGAATGCAGGAAAACCCTGGCATGGTAAAGCTATATCCTATAGTTAATATGATCTGTTTTGCTGCCGGAGACGCAAGTAAGTAGTGAAAGGCGGAAGGACTAGATAATGAGTCTATTTGCCACATGTGCATCTTGATATTTTCTAAAGCCCACAGCCCAAGGACCCCACTTAGCTAATTACATTACTGTGCCTGCTATGATACATGGAAGGGTGGGGGAACACACCAGGGATGTGTCTCAAATGGCAACCTTTTCCCATTTAGTGCAATAATTTCAACCAGGGCTCATAGGGCTCTGCTACAAAGCAGTGCACGGACATTATCGTGAATAAGCTTCTATTTGGGATGCATCTCAGACAATTACTGAGGCTTGTTAAGCAGCAGCACTTTAAGCTAATTTGAGCTCTGATGTTGTCATGATTTAGGGCCACTGGGCACTGCTAGCTAGCATCGACAAGAGAAAGGATTGCATAGTGTCAGTCCCTGTTCTATAGGCCCATCTTCATTTATTTTAGATTGAGCACAACTCTCAATAATCTGAAAATATATTCCATTCATTTTTTTTAGAAATGATACACATGTTGAAATATGACCGAGTGAATGTTAAAGTAGTTTGAGGACTTGCATGAAGAATTGAAGACTGCAGTGGTCTATCAAGTTTCAGTGATGCATAGGTCAGTTTAGCCATAGATACCAGATGTCTGCTGATTCCACAACAATATATTGTTTAGCCTTCTACCATTGAATAACCAAGGGTAAATACAAGGCTAATAATGTTCAGTGATTACATCCATAACTGAACCAAGTTAAATGTGGTGTCAATGTATTAGGGTTCATTTAATTAAGGACTTCTACACTGGGTTGACACCTCACATGGATGTCTTCCAGAAGCTAAATGTATTTCAGACACAGGAATGTTGCGCATATATTTATTGCTGGGAGCTACTGTAGTCTTTATTGCAGGAGGTAGAAATATATTGTACTTCATAACTAATCTAAAACAATTGCCTGGTGAATTGAAACAATGAAATACAATGTGATTAATCCTTGGATTCAGTTGTGCAATTCAATTTTGATTAAATTGTCTGGGTAATAACTATGCATGTTATTGGATTCATGGTTAATTATGAACTCAATGGCCAATTAAATGTTGAGTGCTGTTGTTGCTTTATCAGGGTGTATTGGGGTTGGTGGTCTATTAATTAGACTCTTATTGAAATTGAATAGGAGTGGTTAGGGAACAGCGTTAAACTGGGATACCGTAGAGTGCTACTTTATTAAACAGCCATTTTCACAGCTGGGTGCTATGTTTCCCATGGCACTGTATTGTCTGTAGGGCGCCCAATCCTCCCCATTGCCATATGAAACACAGTGGGAAAAGTTGATAAATGTAGCCCAACAATGGACTCTGAGATGGTGCATTGTTACACCTCAGATTACCAGTGGCAATAGGAGCCTGTGTGTGCCCCACCTCTTTAGCCCTCCAGGGAATCAGATGGTGTTCCCACCCAATTTAAAATACATTTTGAAAACAGGCTTAGTTTAATTTAGTAATTTTTTCCAAAGAAGCCAAGTTGCCAGCCACACCCATCTCTAAGTTCAAGGCGCCTTAAGCTACATGTTGACACAAACGTCTGTACTGTAAGCTGTACTAATTACAGACATTTCCGCAGGCTCCTTCAGACTTCTTTTTTTGAATGCTATATCAAACACTATATTGTATTATTATACCTAAAGCAATAATCCGGGGCTTTAGAATACAGACTCATACTGTAGTAAAGCCAGTGTCTCTTTCACCCTATAAATTCAAGAACCACACTTTTCTCTCGCTAATTGAATGTATCTCCTCTGACAATGTTGAGTGTCTTAACATTTTCTTTCCAGGACAATCAGTGATATATGTACAGTACCAGTCAAAACTTTGGACACACCTACTCATTCACATTGAAGAAGAATAGTGAAGGCAGCAGAACTATGAAATAACACATGGAATCATGTAGTAACCAAAAAAGTGTTTAACAGATAAAAATAGATTTCATATTGTGGATTTTTCAAAGTACCCACCATTTGCCTTGATGACAGCTTTGCACACTTTGCATTCTCATAACCAGCTTCATGAGGTACAGGGTTTTTCCTGGCTGGAAATTAGTCAAAGGTGGTACCCAACCCCCGCTACACCAGACACAATGTCTGGCCACTTGAAAAAGACAACTATTAGTGTTAAACCCCTGTTGTCTTTTTAAAAAAAATTTTTGGTAACATGTAGGATTTTACCCTCATGTTTTTTGTTCTCCTTTGCCTGTCCAGGACTAGTAGACATTTTATTGGGTTTAAGGGCATCCAGCCTATAGTTTCTACTTGGCTATTTTCCTAAGTCCCCAAACACATTGGCTCCACAATGCTTCTAGCATACAGAGCACATCATTCCCTCTTTATTATGACTGAGACACCCGAAAATACTTTGCCATTGCGCATCAAAACTATGTTTATTAGAAGATTAGAAGACTATTAGAAGATCTAAGAATCAAATAAAAAATAGGAAATCACACATCAAGCTTTATAATTACTCAGTCGATATTATTGTCTGTTTTTGTTGTTATACTACGTTTTTGTTCATTTGACTTGCATTAAAAATGTATCAGAGCTGTAGGCCTATATATTACAGCCTTGGTGCGTTATTTTTTCCTCCATCCTTGCCTTGACGCCACATAATTTATCCCCCTCTCTCGACTTCCTTCCGTTGTAGGCTACTTGGCTATGCTGCTTGCGCTCATCCAGCGTCTTCACGTTCATATATTGATATTGTTAGTGACTTAAATATATTTAGTGTATATTTTTGCACTGTATATTGCATATGAAATGTTGTAGGGAACAGTAGCCTACATGCCCTAATCTAATCGTTTTTTCACCAGTCATCGTTGTCTGTCTCGCAAACTCTATTGAAAAAAATCTGATTCTACAAGACGTCATCTGAAACGTTAACAAATGTTATTCGGATTGGACGTAGTTTAGGCGTTAAAGGTGCCCTATGCAATTTAACGCCACCTATCGGCAGTGAGTTGTAGATAGGTTCTATAATTCCATTAGGACCTGACATTGTCTGACTATGAGCATACTGACCTGTTTGAAGCAGTGTCACTTCCAACCGTCGATGCTGGAACAATGAACACAGACTCGTTTCAAATGGGGTTAAAGTTGATGGGCCCTTTCCATAACTACGGAACACAGAATAAACAAAGTAAACAGCTAAACCAATCAAAACGTCATCTGGGCTATCTATTGCATTAGATGCATTGCCATAATTCAAAGACTCGTTGATGGCTATCTAGCGAACATAAAATCATAATCGTGCTAGCTAACGCTAGCTGGAACAATAATATGGGCACTTCGACCAGTTTGCACAAGCCTAAATCTAGCTAAAAGGCAATATAATTGCTTCTTCCGAACAATAATCGCTTACGCATAAGGTTTAGTCAAACAACCCACAATGCAAGGTTTTTTTTAAATAAATTATTTTTTTTTTTTACATTTTGCAGATAACACCAGGTTGTAACACTATTTTCCAGCAAGAACTGGAATCAAGGAGTGTCTGCTCGGACTCAACATAGCTCGTTAGCTTATTGTCTCAACCAAAGACATTGGATAGAATAAACAAGAACATTGAATGATTTTCTACATAGTATAATATAATTGTTTCTCCGTCATCATCAATCTAGTAACTTACACATAGATTTCCTTGACTATCTAGCCAACTAGCTAAATGAGGCGATGTAACCTACTTGCCAAGTAGAAAGGTAGCCTACTCTGCATCACTGTTCACAAAAACTTCAGCTCTCGCCATCAAATGCAAAATTTACCCTCTTTTGTCTTATGCTCGCGTTGCTTCCGTATATTTTTGTTTCTGGAGCGTTCAGTGTAGGCTACACGAACCCAAACAAAGCTTGTCATTGGCCTTTACCTCACACACCTTCAAGGAAGTACACGCCAACAAACGTCCTGGCCTTCTACGTTTTATTTGCAACCATGACACTGGGGAGTGTCAGTCCTGACTCTTTTTTAACGTTAACTGACGGTATGTAAGAGTATTGTACGGATATTTTAAATGGTAAATGCTGCATAAGGCACCTTTTAAGCTTTATTTAAATATTTTAAATTGCTTGGGTGTACAAGAAAACTAGGATCCACGTGTTTTTCTGACGTTACTCATCTCCGCGACGTCAGGACTAATAAGGTCCTGTATGCAAGGTTGCCAGACCATTGATAGTAAACTGTGATATCTACACAAACGCAATTGTTTCTATACAACCCTATCTATAAATCGACCTGCCCAAGCCCATTAAAAATAGCCCTATTGTTGGGGAAACCCTACCCATCTGGCAACACTGCCAATATGAAAAAAAGTTTCCTCCTACGGTCACATTCGCTGTAGTATTTCTCTGATAGGCTGTTTAGCGTAAGAGCGCAATTATGTTTTACCATGCCGACACAGAGGCAGTGTGAGATTTTGGGAAGGCGGCTGCCTTTGAGTATTATATGCAGGAAAATCCTTGGAGGAAGTCCCCTGGAATGCATTTCAATTAACAGGTGTGCTTTATGTTAATTTGTGGGATTTCTTTCCTTAATGTGTTTTAGCCAATCAGTTGGGTTGTAAAAGGTAGGGTTGGTATACAGACCGTCATTATGTCTGTACTGTATTAGTCCATATTATGTCAAGAACTGCTCATACGGAAAGGAACAGCAGTCCATAATTACCTTAAGACATGAAGGCCAGTCAGTCCAGAAAATTCCGAACGAGTTTGGTCAGAAAAAGCATCAAATGCAATTAAGAAACTCCCTCTAATGAGGATCACCGCAGGAAAGGAAGACCCTCAGTTTCCTCTGCTCTGGAGGGTAAGTTACTTAGTTACCAGCCTGAGAAATCAACTGCTGCCCAGATTGCAGCCCAAATAAATGCTTACGTATACAGTGGATATAAAAACTCTACACACCCCTGTTAAAATGCCAGGTTCTTGTGATGTAAAAGAATGAGACAGAGAAATCATGTCAGAATTTTTCCACTTTTAATGTGACCAATAATGTGAACAATTCAATTGAAAAACAAACTGAAATCTTTAAGGGGGAAAAATAAAAAATAAAAACCTTACAATAACCTGGTTGCATAAGTGTGCACACCCTTAAACTAATACTTTGTTGAAGCACCTTTTGATTTTATTACAGCACTCAGTCTTTTTGGGTAGGAGTCTATTAGCATGGCACATCTTGATGTGACAATATCTGCCCATTCTTTGCAAAAACGCTCCAAATCTGTCAGATTGCGAGGACATCTCCTGTGCACAGCCCTCTTCAGATCACCCCACAGATGTTCAATTGGATTCAGGTGTTGTCTCTGGCTGGGCCATTCCAAAACGTTAATCTTCTTCTGGTGAAGCCATGCTTTTGTGGATTTGGATATGTGCTTTGGGTTGATGTCGTGCTGAAAGGTGAACTTCCTCTTCAGCTGTCTAACGGATGCCTGAAGGTTTTGTGCCAAAATTGCTTGGTATTTGGAACTGTTCATAATTCCCTCCATCCTGACTAAGGCTCCGGTTCCAGCTGAAAAAAAAACAGCCCCAAAGCATGATGCTGCCACCACCATGCTTCACTGTGGGTATGGTGTTCTTTGGGTGATGTGCAGTGTTGTTTTTGCGCCAAACATACCTTTTGGAATTATGGCCAAAAAGTTCAACCTTGGTTTCATCAGACCATAACACATTGTCCCACGTGCTTTTGGGGGACTTGATGTTTGTTTTTGCAAACTTCAGCTGGGCTTGGATGTTTTTCTTTGTAAGAAAAGGCTTCCGTCTTGCCACCCTACCCCATAGCCCATTGATATGAAGAATACGGGAGATTGTTGTCACGTAGCACACAGCCAGTACTTGCCAGAAATTCCTGCAGTTCCTTTAATGTTGCTGTAGGCCTCTTGGAAGCCTCCCTGACCAGTTTTCTTCTCGACTTTTCATCAATTTTGGAGGGACGTCCAGTTCTTGGTAATGTCTGTTGTGCCATATTTCCTCCACTTGATGATGACTGTCTTCACTGTGTTCCATGGTATATCTAATGCTTTGGAAATTCTTTTGTACCCTTCTCCTGACTGATGTCTTTCAACAATAAGATCTCTATGATGCTTGGGAAGCTCTCTGCAGACCATGGCTTTTGCTCTGAGATGCAACTAAGAAAATGTCAGGAAAATCCTACTAAAACAGCTGAACTTTATTTGTGATTAATCAGAGTCACTTAAAATGATGGCAGGTGTGTAATGACTTCTATTTAACATGAGTCTGAATGTGATTGGTTCATTCTGAACACAGCCACATCCCCAGTTATAAGAGGGTGTGCACACTTATGCAACCAGGTTATCGTAAGGTTTTTATTTTTCATTTTTCCCCCTCAAAGCTTTTAGTTTGTTTTTCAATTGAATTGTTCACATTATTGGTCACATTAAAAGTGGAAAAAGTTCTGACATGATTTCTCTGTCTCATTCTTTTACATCACAAGAACCTGGCATTTTAGCAGGGGTGTGTAGACTTTTTATATCCACTGTACATCTCAACCAGCTGTTCATAGGAGATTGTGTGAATCGGGCCTTTATGGTCAAATGGTTCCCACCGTGAAGCATGGAGGTGTGATGATGTTGGGGTGCTTTGCTGGTGACACTCGTGCAAAGCTGTTGTCAAGCCAAACGGGTGGCTACTTTGAAGAATCTAAAATATACGTGCATTTTGATTTGTGTGTTACTTGATTTCATGTGAGTTATTTCATATTTTGGATGTCTTCATTATTATTTTACAATGTGGAAAATGCAAAAAATAAAGTAATACCTTTGAATGAGTAGGTGTCCAAACTTTTGACTGGTACTGTAGATCACACAACAATTTCACAGACAGTTGTTTTCATAACAAAGATCAATGAAGAGATCAGCCAAACAAAAACCTGATTAAACATTTATTTTAATAGACATCATGTCAGTAAATTGTTTTTTTTCGTCACTATGAAATGAACATCCAACTAGGCAGTGACATCTTAGTAGTTTTTGACGGCAACTACATGTGTGAGCTTGATCCAGTATTTATAGTAACTCTGTCCTGGGATTTCCTATGTAGAACAACTTACAACTACTGTTTTGTGGGTTGTGAACTTTAGAAAGCAGAACTGTTCTTTTGTCTCAGCTTTTTGTCTTCCAATAATTGTTGCTCAAACTGTTTGTTCGCTAGAGACATTTTTGTAAAAGAAAGACCCAGCCCGGGTCCTTCAGGATCTGCCCTTGTCTTACAGACGCCTCTTACTCAAACCCCATTTTTCATGCAGACAAATACCTGGTAGGAACTACAAGACTCCAAAAGTACAAACGCAATATTTTAAGGCTGTGGCTGCATGCGGTGTCAAATAAGCATTATAACCATTTGTGCTCTGAGTTATTTCAGCGTGTACTCTGAGAGGCTACTCTGGCGAGTTTATTGGAAGATGCTGAAATACAGTAAACCCCCCTATGAGAAACTGTTTGGTTTTGTGTAATACAGTGGTGCGCTTTTCAAAAGTTTCAGCTGTGGGTGACTGAAGATTGGCAAGTAGATCATTGACCAGAAGAAACCAAAAAAAAACTCACATTGGGCTTTTCAGAACTGGACCTTGTAGGACATTCTGGATTTTGTCGATGGCTAAACATCAGCCGAGGTGCTGAGGTGGAAGAATCAAAACAGTGCACAATGCATTTGTCTATAATGTTTTGTATGGACAATGTTGCAATCTAGTGGTTGAGCTAGTTTGCTGCCCCATGCACCAAAACGTTCCATTATTGATCAAAAATTATTTAATTCATTGTTGTCTCTGCTTACAACTTACGCTCCCTAGTTGTGACTGCATATGATTCGTATTGTGTAACTGTAATTACTAATTAATTAATCCAGAGGCAATATCCTGATTGACATGGCATATAAATATCTTGTCAGTAGGAATATTCCACCTCAGAGTAGCATCTTTGTAATAATACTTTTTAGTTTACTACAGCTGCTCACATGTAGTACATATTTACCTGTTATATATTGTTTAAATCTCAGTGGAAACCTCCATTGGAATTATTTGCATATTATCTCATCACTTCTCTCTCTCCTTTTCAGCTGTGAATATCTGCAGACATCCTTGGCTGCATTACACTCAGCCATAAGGTCATATTTTAGATTTGGATGCTTAAACTTTCCACAGTCTCTAAATCCACTACTCCATTCAGAATCATGGTTCATACTTTTACATGGCTTAGGCCCTGCACCTATCATTAAACAATGTCTCCAGCTCTACAGATTTACGAACAATATACTTTAGGGCTGTTCATTGTGTAACTTGAATAATTTTATTGTAAAAATTAAGAATTTACACTCTCAAGGCTTAGGTTAAAAAAGTGTGTCAAAAGTTGAAGACGGCCTTGCATGGTCCCAGCCAAAAAAAACGTGTTTTTCCCAAGTTTGGGAACATTTCTTGTTGATGACCTTGTTGTATGTCGCTACTGCATGACTGAACTTACGTTTTGCAACAGAACTTCATCCATGCTGCAACATTTGTAGATGAAGGATTCACTCAAGAAGAAATCAGAATCAGACATACCGAGGTCAGGTGTCCATTTAGCTACATTAGCGTTGTGTGCCAGCTAGGAAGCTGCAGCCTAAAGTATGTGCCCTGCCTTTATGCAAGGGGGGTAGGAAATGTACAGCTTGTGGGGCTGACTTAACTTCTAGACGATTTATTTTCTAAATTCAGATTAAAATCTGCTCTGCAAACTCCTAGCCAAAAAAAGCCAATCTAGGATACATTGAACTCCCAGCCAGTCTCTGGTAAACTCGACTACCATTTAACCTCAATGACATCATATTGCATGTCTTTGGTCTTTGCTGCCAGCAGTTGTAAAGAGTATGTATATATTTTTGAGCAGAAGAATGGGATGATATTTATCTGGACAGGAAATTTGGCTGTTTACTGAGTACAGAGCCATCATTGGCCACCTACAAGAAATAAGTGTCGACTAGTACTTGATGTAAATATTACACAGTTTCTAATTAGTTAAATGTAGAGTAATAGCTAGCTACTCATCTAAAATAGATATACATTTTGATAACTACCACAGTATACAATTTAAATATCTACATCTTAGTCTATAATGTAAGGAGTCTGAATACTTTCCCAAAGTATTTGGTATTACTTTATATAAAAAAATATATAAATATAGCTTATGTAATTTATTAATATTGTTAATGCAGAAGTATCATAGCACCAAGTCCTGGCGGATACTAAGCTAGGGGGATCTATTTTCAAAAAAAGGACAGAATTCCAGGTTGCTGATCCTAAGCAAATTCTTTTCTTTTTTAGGCTAACAAACCCCTAGCTGTTCTCAATCATATGAAAGAGAACATAGAAGTATTTACAAAGTAAAGTTCATAGAACTTTGGTTAACAACAGTATTTACCTAACTTTGGTATATCAAAATAAAAAATAATCAATTTTATTTTCTAGCACACTCAACTCGTTCAGCAATTAACTAGGCCACATTCTTTACCTCAGTCTTAATCTGGGACAACTCTTCCTGAGCTTCTGTTTTTGCCTTCTCCAGGACATCCATCTCTAGCCCCTTTTCCCTCAGTAGGGCCACCTCTGCTCATCTTCAATGCTCAACCTCTCCTGCTCCAGAAGGCTGCCTCTGGCCTGTCCCCGCTCCTCCTCAGCCTGAATGTGATGCTGGGCTGCAACAGTCAGACAGACCTTCTCCACTTAAAAAAAAAAAAAAAAGATTTTTGGCCAGCGCGATGTTATTCTTGTCCCAGGTGGTCTTCTCGGCCTGACCTCTCTTTTCTGCTTCTGCTAGCTAATTCTTGAGCTGATCGCAGGAAGACTTTTTCGGCCATCATCTCTTTCTCCAGTATGGCCGTCTTACCTTCGAGCTCAGCCTTGAGCTGGTCAAACGAAATCCCCTTCACCCACCACTCCTCCACTTTGGCCACATTTGTCTTGATCTCCTGCTGCAGACGGTCTTAACGTTTTCCAGATTGTTCATGAGCTTAGTGTTAGACTCCACCATTTTTGCCAGCTCAGTTCGTCTGGTCGTGGGCTGTCTTCTCCTTCTTCAGAGCTCTAGCTAGCTGAGAGGCCCTGCAGTCAGCCTGCCTTGACATCCTCAGTATCATTTTTGAGCTTTGGTGATGTGGTTTCAGCATCCTCTTCGATGTTAAGCTTTGACTCCATCAATTTTAGAGAAGTCTTCAGCTGGGAGGCCCTGGTCTGCTCTTCTCTCAACAGGTGACATTTCTCTGCCAGGCCTGTCTTCAGTGTAGAGGCACTGACCTCCAACTCCTCCATTCTTTTCTGTCACTTCTGAATATCCCTCTGCTGCAGTGCTGCACCGACCTGGCTGTTCTTCAGAAGTTGGTGTTCTCCAGTTGTCTGACCGGAAGGGAAACCCTGGTTTCACATTCCTGATGGCTCTTCTGGCTGTCCTTGACGTGATGCAGCTACCACTCCAGAAGGGAAGCCCTAGTCTTCTCCTTATCCATGTCCTTTTCCAACGCAGAGGCCCAAAGCTCGACTGTCTCAAGCTTTGTCCTGCACTCTTTCTCGGCCTCCTTCCCCTGCTTCTTCTGACGCACCCTCAGCATACACATTCTGGACTTCCATGTATCTCTATTGTGGTGCTCTTTTGACATGGTCGTGGGAGCCCCAGTGACACCTGTAAAGCTGGTAGCGCCACTAACCTGAAGAAATGGAAACACAGAAAATGCATGAAAAACGCTTAAAAAACGAAAGAGGAAACACAGAGAACAGTCACGGGACACGTTCTTGCTCGCTGTACATAATTAGCAACGGATTAGGCCACTTATTAGCCCTGCTCAAAAGTAGTGAACTTTGTAGGGAATAGTGTTTCATTTTGAACTCTGACTGTATGTTTCGTGATGATGCACTAACAGTGTATTGCTGGATGGTAGTCTGTTTGGAGGCCTCTGAGACGTCCGGGTTCAGTCTCTCATCAGGGTTTCAGGTGGTCCTATTACACCTGGGCTGTCAACACTACCATAGACCTGTAAGATTACAAATATCAAAACATGACCGGAGCAAAGAACACCGGAGGCTTGAGGACAAGAAAGTCTAAAAAGGTCAGTTTGATTGATTTTGCCCTCCATAACGGAATTAGCTATATAAGGCCTGTGTCCTAAACGTCGCCCCATTTGCTTCGTGACATACTACTTTGGAACTGGACAAATGGGTCAAACGTAGTGAAATACTTTTGTGAATAAGGAGCCATTGGGATACAGTACTGCTGACAATCTACTTACTGTGTGTTGTCTGGGGGTAATCAGCATGCGGGACTTCAACTTCTTGCTCTCTTCTCTGCTGAAGTAATGGGTAAATGTCATGTGCTGGTTTTTCCTATTGATTGCTTAGAACTTAGGTCTTCTCGAACCACCGTGAAAAGTTTTCTCTGGTGAAAGTAGTATTCAGTTCTATTATTCGGTATTACATTTGCATCAGTCTGCTGCAAATAACTAATGCAAAAAGTGCTATATGGATTACCAGAAGTAAAAAAAAAAAGTAATGACTGTCCTACATATTTCCGCTTAATGCAGAGGTTCCCAAACTAGGGGTCGCGACCCCATGTGGGGTCACCTGATATGAAAATGGGGTCGGGGGAGAATCTTTCAAAATTGACTCTCATAGCCTCAAATAAAAAAAATATGATTATAATTTTTCTTCACATGGTTGGGGTCACGAGAATGTTTAGATATCGAAATGGGGTCATCGGCCAAAAAAGTTTGGGAACCCCTGTCTTAATGACTCCAAAAGAAAAAACTGAAATTTATTTGTATTTGCCTATAACATAGTTCTGTGGTTCACTCTCTTACGAAATGTCAACTGTGTAAATGATGAGTGAGCTTTGGCTCCCCTGCTTCAATAGAATTCTCAGTGTTCATGACAATAGACTTGGAAAGTGGAAACGCCCATATTTCGCCATCTTGGTTCCATGGGTCGCGTGACCCATTAATTTTGACCATAGACGTTTCAAAAAAGGATTGGTTATGGATGTTTGCAATGACCGATCAGTCCGCAAAGCAATTAAGTGAACGATCACTCCAAAGCTCAGAAATCACTATTTCAACAAGTTGATATTGCAAAAATGTAAAGGGTGCAAGACTACCTTTTGGAGAGTGAGTGGGAAAATAAACTACTTATCCCATCAAACATTGCGTTCTGTAGTGTCCTGTCACCAGTTAAATATAAGTCACCTGGCCTATCTCCTCAGAACGTGCACATAGATCTGGTGCGCAAACACTAACTCACACCAATAATCAGAGTGAACAATTGAAATCACAGGCTCTTCTAACTTCTGGGAATTTCATCATGGCAACTCCTAGACTTGGATCTGGGCATCAATGAGCTCCTGGACAGTCTGTGGTGCTACTTGGCGGCGACGGATGCACAACCTCTCAAGTTCTCAATTGGATTCAGGTCTGGGGAACGTGAGGACCAGTCAATGGCATCAATGCCTTCATCATCCAGGAACTGCCTACACACTGGTCACATGAGGCCGAGCATTGTCCTGCACCAGGAGGAACCCAGGGCCCACTGCACCAGTGTAAGGTCTGACAATGGGTCTGAGGATTTCATCACGGTACCTAACAGCAGTCAGGGTACCGTTGGCTAGCACGTGGAGATCTCCAAGGATATGCCTTCCCAGACCATCACTGACCCACCGCCAAACCGGTCATGCAGGATGATGTTGCAGGCAGCATAACTTTCACCATGGCGTCTCCAGACTCATGTCTGTCACGTGCTCAGTGTGAACCTGCTCTCGTCTGTGGAGAGAACGGGGTGCCAACGGCGGACCTGCTAATTCTGGAGTTCTCTAGCGAATGCCAGTCGAGCTGCATGGTGCTAGGCTGTGAGCAGAGGTCCCACTCGAGGGCGTCTGGCCCTCATGCCACCCTCATGGAGTCTGCTTCTGGCAGCTTGGTCAGAAACACGCACACCAGTAGCCCCCTGGAGGTCATTTTGTAAGGGCTCTGGCAGAGCTCCTCCTGTTCCTCCTCGCACAAAGGAGCAGATACTGGTCCTGCTGCTGGGTTGATGCCCTTCTACGGCCCTATCCAGCTCTCCTCGTGTAACGGCCCATCTCCTCCATGCTCTTGATACTTTACTGGGAGACACAGCAAACCTTGCAACGGCACGTATGGATGTGCCACCCTGGAGGAGCTGGACTGCCTGTGCAACATGATTGGGCTGCAGGTACTGACTCATGCTACCAGTAGTGACAAGGACACTAGCACAATGCAAAACTAGAGAAGAATCAGTCAGGAAGGATAAGGAGAGAGCAATTGTCTACGACCACCACCTGCTAAACCATTCCCTTTTTGGGGGTTGTCTTGCTGTTGCCTCTCCAGTGCATCTGTTGTCACTTTCATTTGCACCAAAACAGGTGACATTGATTCAATAACTTATGCTTCCTAACTGGACAGATTGATATCCCTGAAGTTTAATTCACTTGGTGTTATACTGTGAGGATTACATGTTCCCTCAATTTTTTTGAGCAGTGTGTATATACTAGGGTTGCAACAGCACACAGTGTGTTATCAAACCGTTCAGTATGCCCCCTATGGTTCAACATGCACACATGAACTGCGGAGTTGCGATATGCCGGTCATTTTCCTATAATTTCCAAAATATGACTTATTGCACTGCACACTACACACATGTAGATTCAGGTCCACAGAACCAGACTGTAGCTTGTGGACAGGTAGGCAAATGCTTGGGGCCCCAGGCTATTAAGGGGCTCCTGGGGGCTGATAAACCTTACTCTACAGCAATGTCTCCAAATGTGGCAATCGCAGGGACCCCAACACAGGGTATCTGCAGGTTTCATAAAGTTAAATTTAAGACGTTTTAAGACTTTATGCCACTACGAATTCAATTTACGAGCAATTTCACAACACCCCATGCAAAAAATACGTAAGGACACCAATTCGACTGAAGTATCCACTGTTGTTAGAGCAGTTAGCCTACTGCTAACATTAATGTTACTGGACGTACTTCCCGGTGCTGTCATCGGTGATACGACCAAAAACAACGTGAAAATGCCGGGCATTTGTTGGAGGCTTTTTGTAGCATTTTTGTTGTTTTTGTGTTTCTCACGCTTCATATGGGATTCCACAGATTGAATTCTCATAAAGGAGCCAAGTTTGAAAGACTTTTTGCAAAAAACACAGTGGGCTTTGTTTTCTTTCTCTTCAACAAATTTCAACCACAAAGCAAAGTTGCTGTTGTCCAACAACATCTGATTGAATTTGCACTTTCCGATGGTATCTGTGGGAGGTTCAACAGCCCACTAACAATGTCCACTATGTAGCTAGCTAAATTACCTAGCTTGGTACTAGCTAGCTGTCTACCTCATGAACAACTATGTTGGGAGAAAAGCAGCCAACTGTCACAAACGTCTTGCTGATATCTAACATTCTTACTGAAGTGAAATCGTGGTTTCTCACTGTGCGCGACCAGAGCTAAAATGCATTCAGAGAGAAACAAATTTGAACAGGCGCCGCCGTCTAACAACCCCGTATGGCTCCAGGTCTAACAACCCCGTATGGCTCCACCGTCTAACAAACCCGTATGCATGTTAATTTGGCTGCTGATCCAACATATCTGATTGTGTGTTTGGGTTTGTGTGCATTAATTTGTCTTATAAAGCATTCCACTGTTCTTCATTGCCATAGCTGCTTCTTTAAATGACAAATTAGGCAACATAAGATTGCAACGTGAGGTCAAGGTGGCCCTGCGAATCGATTTTGCTAGATGAGTTGGATCTTCAATTACATGAAAGCACTAACTTTGGAGTTTTTCTTAGTTATTTCCCTATGATTGCTAATAAAGATACCTCCTAATGTAAACATGATTGCGCCTAGTGGGTTCAACACAGCTTGAACCTTAATTTTTAACATTTTATTCGGGCTTGCCACATTGTGTGAAAAAATAAATATACTAGCACCTGCCAAATTCAGGACATTCCTGTGTGACTGGTACGCAGTGTTTCTTTCCCCCCTCCCTGTCAGCTGCATGAGCCGGCAGAGGCACTGCGATGTGTATTGTGCTGTCTGGGGTGGTAATGCTGCCACCTAATTACTGTTATTAACTTGTTTATTAGTTGTATGTTCTCTGAAAAGAATGAATAGTTTTGTTATTGTAATCCCTCATTTGCTGATGTTTTGGGAAATGCTGTATAGTACTTGGAAGGACATTTATCCTTGTATTTAATTGAAAATAGTACAAAGACAACATATCGAATGTTGAATCTGAAAAATGCCCAAGGATTGTCGATGCGCAAGGGCAACGATTGCTACCCCGTCTGGTTTGTGCCGACAGAATGTTTACTGAGGCACAAGCCGCAGACAGTTTTAATGATGGTTAACGGAGGATCACACCCTGCTGCGTATGGGGCTGTGTAGCTGCAGACTGGTCAGTGTCCATGATGACCCCTGTCCACCGTCAAAAGCGCCTACAATGAGCACATGAGTGACGGGAAACTGGACCTTGGAGCAGTGGAAGGTCATCTGGTCCGATAGTCCCGTTTTTGTTTTTCATCATGTGGATGGCCATGTACATGCGCGCCGTTTACCTGGGGAAGTGATGACAAGCCCATGGTGGGAGTGTGATGCTCTGGGCAATGTTCTGCTGGGAAGCCCTGGGTCTGGGCATTCATGTGGACGTCAATTTGACACGTGCCACATACCTAAACATTCTTGCAGACCAGGTACATCCGTTCATGGTAATGGTATTCACTGATGATAGTGGCCTCTTTCAGTAGGATAATGCGCCCTGCCACACTGCACACATTTTTCGGGAATGGTTTGAGGAACATTATGAAGAGTTAAAGGTGTTGCCCTGGCCTCCAAATTCCCCAGATCTCAATCCAATTGAGCATTTGTGGGATGTGCTGGACCAACAAGTCTGATCCATGGTGGCTCCACCTCACAACTTACAGGGCTTGAAGAATCTGCTGCTAATGTCTTGGTGCCAGATACCACAGGAGACCTTCAGGGGTCTTATAGAATCCATGCCTCGGTGGGTCGGCACCATTTGGACCGGCACACGGAGGACCAGCAGCATATTAGGCAGGTGGTCATACATTTTTGGCTTATTTGTGTATGTGCTCATTACACCCATGCAACTTTTTATATTACGCTAATCCAATTTGTTTAAGTTATAGATGTCCAAGTGCTACTACATCCTGCCAGTCAATTTACAACTTGCAGTAAAACTTAATGTGTGTATTGTAATTTTAATTGATTGTTTAATATAATTTGTTACCCAATGAAAAGATAGGTTTCATGAGTTAATGCTCACACCACACAGTTACTACATAAACAGTAGCTTAGTATGTCAAGCAAATATAACTCATTTTCCAATAAAAGTTCTTATTGTACTTTAAATAAAGCTGAAATTTGGCAGTATCACTTTTGTTTCAGGTGGTTTTAAAAGGTTCACATGCATAAAAATCACCTCTCCTGAATAAAATGGAAATGAAAATAACTAAGTAATTGTCATCATGATCATTATAGACTTGGTCATTTCCAGTGTATATTCAACAACAATGCATTTTATTTTAAATTATCTTTGTCAAATAATGGCATTCTCTTGTGTTCCTATTAAGTTCCTATCTCTTGTGTTCCTATTAAGCCCATTTGGTTCCTTGTATTGAAACAGATGGCATACAGGTTTTTGATTGCATTAAATAGCCTACCTTATGCATATAAACCTACATTATATTATAACGACAGTGTTTTCTTTTTAGATGTCATAGATAAATTAAAAAGATACAGTTTGTCCTAGGGGTGCAACAACTAATTGATCTGATTAATAATAAAAATAACATTTTTGGGATATTGATCGGATGGGTTGGGATTGGGTTGAATGTTAAATGACATTGCTGTGGCTAACAATTATGGCTAACAATTTCATTTGTAATAATCTGTTACTTCTGGGAGACCTAGGCAATACTATTCCTGCTGCAGTAGACTGCATTTCAGCTCCCAGCAGACACGTCTCTCTTCCTCCCCTCCAATTATCCCAAACAGAATCGTTTTGAAATACATTTAAGTTACAGATATGTTCCAAAGAGAATAAATATTAAAATATATTGCAATACTTCCTGTGTTGTGTAAACATTTTGGATATCGTGAGATGGCTTTATCCAACATTAGCCACTAAATTAATGGCAGTTGGAGCTTGTGGAGTCAAACAAAGGTAAAAACATTCAACATGCATCTTTCTAATTTAAGATATGCTGTGTGTGGTTAAACCCTTAATCAACATAATATATTTTAAAAGATTGATTGTATTTTAGCTGGGTTTTGTACTCATTCTGTCTGATTGCAACCAACCTTGTACCCAATATAGCACCGGAGTGTTTAATACTAAAAATGCATATGTTGAGTCTTCAGATGGTTTGCAACATTTTTGCAAACTTTTCTTACACCCCATTTGTTTTCCCATGAATTCCTGAGATTCAATTGTCAGTCACCAAATTTCAGAAGAGTGCATGTGTACCCACTTCCAGTGTTGGAGGGCAGGTATAGAAGGGAGTTGGAGTGGACTGCCGATAATAGGGAGTTTCCACAATTACTGAACCACTGAAGCCAAGGATATCAGAGATGAGTACAATGATTACTTTTAGTCGCTGGAGGGTGCTGGGAGTGGGACAGTTTCTGCCAATTATTGTCACACTTCAACACCACCTTACTGTAGCTGTAATTATTTCTGAAACTAGTGTCATTTTTGCCTAGTATGGTGATTGCAGGGTATTGAATTCCATCTCATGCATTATTCTTTTCTTATCTGGGTTGTTAAACCACGTCGGAGGTTTTTGATATGTCTGACTTTGTGGAAAAAAGTACAACATGACCTTATATAACCAATAATTGTAGAAAGTGAAAAAAGGTCTTACGTGTTCTGTATATGTGGGTGGAAGGGTAGTGGAGGATCCTGGTGATTGTGAATCAAATCTGCAGTAAAACAGGTTGTTTTCAGCAGTGCAAGAGAATATGTAGTGTGTAATCTGTTTCATGCCATTCTAGACAGAAGAGCAATTGTCAGTAGGTAACTTCTTTTTGGCTGGCATTTGTTGATTTGAGGTTTGAAGCATTATGGGTAATGAACTTAGACCTTTCCCAAGGTTAACATCTCTGGCCTAATGGACGACATTTTGAAACATTACCATAATGGTAGCAAATCTTTTTTTTTTTTTAATTTCAATGAATCTGTTCATAGGTACGTAATTAAAGCTTACACTCTGATACCTGTCAAGTCTGGCTGTGGAAGATGGGTTCATGGGTTCTCTGCCACAGCATACTCACCATGGGCAAATATCTGACTTGGGAGACTTGTGGATGTAGTTTGAACCTCAAATCTCAAACACTGCAATATTTATTGGGTTGTGGTTGCCCAATTTGTGGTTGATTTCATATTTATTGCTATTATGTTTATTGTTGTGTTTTTTTTTTAATTCTTTTAGATTTCACAGATAACATGTAATCAAAATGTGACCAACATAGAACAATGTAGAAGTTGACAGGTTCTTTTTTCGTGGTCCCTGGAACAGAAAAGTTTGCGCACTGCTGTCTTAACCCTAAGTATGTGTTTTGTCCCTAATGCTGATAAAAAAAAGTCTTAGTTTGCGTGATGCTTTTCATAATTGTATTACTTCTCTATTAGGCATTCATCATGATGACATTCAGTGTTGGAAGCATAAGTTCTAGCAAATTTCCCCAGACGGGGGAAATGGAACTCCTAGTAGCTGCTTACAAGTGTTCTGTGTTGTACAATTAGTTGCACTCACATCAGATTCCCAGGATGGAGCCTATCGTGGGTTTGCATGCTCTCTTATGAAGATAAATTGAGCATTGCTTTTAAAGATGCAGTCTGTGAATAACAAACTATTGTTTGGTTTTTGCTGGACCGCGTAAGCGGAGCCGGCCAAGAAGAGCGAATGTCTCCTACTGAGTGAGTGAGTGACTGACTGACTACCCCTTGTTAAATAGCGTAGTAGTTAGAGAAGCGGACTTGTGAACTATAGGTCCCGAGTTCATATTTCCTCGCAGGCGAAGCGAAGTACCCATTATGAATTATTCCGTATAGACGAAAACTTTGCTGGCTACAACCATTTGTATCTACATTATAGTAAGCCTGAAAAAAAACAGGTTATGGTTATATTGCGACTGTTTCTGGTGGATTTTTGAAGTACGCATCCGTGCATGTGTTTTGGGTCAGGATAGACAAACGCATTTGCTGGCTTAGCATACAGTAGTTACGTTATAGTAAGCCTTAACTGAAACTGTATACAGTTATATTGCGACTGTTTCTGGCATGATAAAGTTCATCTTCAGTCTCACTAGCAATTGCTCAATTCTTATGATTATTCCTAGGAAGTTAGTAGATACTAGTAAGCCTATTACTGGCTAATATGCTTTTAAATCGGCCAGTGGCAAAAGCAATACCCTTCATAGACGCTATGGTGGAGGTAAACTTAATAAGAAACGTTAGTCAGTTTAACACAATCCTCAATGGAGTCTAGCGACTGCTGAAACGTGTAATCCCGTGGCGTAGTGGTTAAAGACAGTGCCTCTCATGTGGAAGACCTAAGTTTGAATCTATTGAGAGCAATGACATTTATGAATTATTTCTGGTAGATTCCACGATTCTCTCGTCTTTTCACTTGATGAAAAAGTGAAAAAAAAAGTGAAATGAAATAGCTTTGGCAGACCTGCTAGCAATTGCTCAATTCTTATGACTATTCCAGTAAGTTAGTAGATACCGGTAAAGCTCATTACTGGCTAATACGCTGTTAAAACGGCCAGTGGCAAACGCCATACATAGACGCTATTTGTGGTGGAGGTAAACTTAGTAAAAAACTTTAGTCAGTTTAACTGTATCAATGTCATTCACGAATGGCCAATTAACTATTAAAACGGCGAGTGGCAAAAGAGGATTTGTTCAGGATAGAGACAAGAGGCTATACTGACACCCGGCAAATGTACAGCTCCGTGGTGTAGTGGTTAACGACACAGCCTTTCACATGGGTGACCCGGGTTCGAATGTCGAGATGGCAACACTTTCTATTGCTGGCTGGCTGAACTAGGCTTGCCTGGTTTCTTGTTTAAACCTACAGTATGTTGAGCTGGATTTGTAATATGTTTCCATGTGCTTAGTTTCCCTTTCGTACCTCATGCAAAGCAACCCGGTGTGACAGCCCTCTGACCTATGCTTGTGAAAGCTAACAGGGCTGCAGGTATTGTAAGTTCAAATCTGCTGATGACGTGTTGCACACTTTTTGATCAAAGGCATAGCTTAACTTATCTTGTTCATATAGATTTGTATGAAACGAATGATAAGCCCGTTAAAGAAAGCTCATGGCACAGGCAACAGTAACTTGGCGAGATGTTCCTAGGCTGTATGATTATTTTAGTGTATGATTACATTTGTTATGACCTTAAAAGGATTTAGTTCAGCGAAGCATGATTATCCTCAGCCTGCTGCCTTAATCAGCATTGATTTATCATGTGTATGCAAATGTACCATATACCCTACAGTTCTGTGGGACCTGCACACCACACACCTCTACTTACTCAGTCATGATCCAAAACAATTACACTTTGACACGTCAAGCACACTCTCTCATGCGGGCACGCACGCACGCACGCACGCACGCACAGGCAGCTGTCGTCTTGCTTGTGGCTTTCAGGTTACTGGCATAACTGGGGTTGTTGGCTAGGTCTGGGTGAGAGGCCACTAAGCCAGTGCCCTAGCAGCAGCTGGCTGGCATTCGAGCTGTTGTAAGTCACCTGATTTCCAGGCACCGCCATGCCGTTGAGGCCATTCTGCATTCCACAGGGCATCACGGTCAACTCTTAGCCCGAACAGAAACCCAGTGGCCCGCACCTGCAACTGTTAGTCCTGGGAACAATGCCAATCAGAGTGAAGCCTTCTGGAACTAGAGCCAAAGTCTTCCGGAAATGGAGTTTGTAGATGGAATGTGTCCCACGTGTTCCCAGTGATGAGGCTTGAATGGGGTCATGACTAGGAAGATTGTGTACCTATCTAGTACACGACAAGGTATTGATTTCCCAGCATCAGGATGGAAGCCATGCAGCTCAAGGGATGAAGTATTTATGTGACTCAGATGGGCTGTTCCATGTGCTGGAGGAGGAATACGAAGATTACTGAAGCCCACTGATTGAACCCAAGGAACGTTAACACGTAATGGCGCTCCAACTTATAGACTGCATTAATCAAAGCAAAAACCTATTAACAATTCGTACTTTTTTGGATTCATGCTTTTTTGTTGTATAATTTTTATTATATATTTCCATCTACATCTGAAGATGGACAATGTCATAGAAGCTAACATGATTGTCCTCAGCTGACTAAGCAGTTATGCGGTGACAAGTGTGGGTGGAAGTTATCTCTTGGAAGTTATCTCTTAGTTTAGCCAGGCAGTTATACGTGATGTGAAACAAAAGGGATGTGTTAACTGATGAATGAGCTTTTGGTGTAAGAGTTCAACATTGGGTGTGATAAAGTTTTCCACCAATTGCTAGCTAGGTAATACTGCTTTGTACTTTATTTTTTTAGCCCATTTTCCCAATTCTTGATGTCCTCATCACAACTGGGCCATTAGTGAAAAGAAAATTGTCTGAGATTAAAGGGCTCAAACCTGAGTCAAAACCATAACTAAGAATAATCCAATGAGGCTGACATCCAAACATTTCATAAAAAAATAGTGTAAGGTGATGAAAGGTAAGCTAATTAAGAGAAAATGTTTCATCCTTGAGCCTTTATCAATACTGTAAAATGCTTAAGAAGACAGCGGCTGTGTGTGGCAAGCACAACAATTAGGAACATACCTGTTGAATAGGATAACTGCAAATAGAGAGCCAGAGCAACAACTCATCACGTCAAAGCAACTTCCATCAGGTTTGATGTGAAGTCAAAGACCTGAAACGGGTCCATTCTCACCAAGACATATTGCTTTATAATATGCTGCTCGCTCAACAGTCTGCGTGTCAGAGTCTGTTGCTGTGATCTAAGCTTTTGACGACACATGCCACTGGGACATGCCCATTTCTACAACTTTGCGGTGAATTAAACAAGCTTTCAGATGAGGTAGGGTTGTCTAACTTGCTGGCAACATCTGTGGAATAGGGGTATCCGATTAAACTCAGCTCCACAATGAAATTAATATTAACAGTGCAATGGCAAGATATACATGTGGAATTTGTCATTTCCAATTCATCAATTCGCTGAAAGCAAAATCCATGGGCCTACTCTTAAGATTAGGGATCTGTTTTTGTTAATTTTTCTATGTTTGGGGGGTTGCCATTTTGTTACGAAATAGACCTATTCTTTTGATAAACTAAGCCTGTTATTGTTGAATATGCTTATTTTTGATAGACTTATGTATGTATGTATAATAAACGTAAACTGTTGTGCACTTATTTAAGTTGGTTCGGAGCTGCTGCAATCTGATTGCAGTGAAAAAAAGGTATCCCTTAGCCTAAAAAGTTATCCCTTACCCTAAACTATTTTTAGTGTGAAAAGCTTGTTTGGAGCCAGATACATCTCAGAAGTATTTCAATCTTGTCAATGGGCTGTTTTTTTTTTTTTCAGGAGCGGTTGTTTGATCAGCATTACAAGCTGCTAGTATACATTTAAATTGTGTATGTAATAATGCAGTGAATGGTTGAATAGTGTTTGAACAGCACTGTATGTAGGGTATGTATTGCAGCATTAATAATTAGAATTTAATGTCCACCTACAGCTTTGGAGCACTAAAGTAGCCTACATCCCACCTACACTCTCTTGTCTGCAAAACAGACCGGTATGTTTCTTTTGCGAAATCAATTGTTCTTTTACATTCCTGCAGTAGTGCCCACATTTCTGTAGAAGGTCTACAGCATCCTCGGAATCTCTGTTTGCTGTTGATTCTTTAGGAGTCCCAAATGTCAGCCTATGCCCTCTGCTTGAAAGTAGTGCATTAAGTAAGGGATCGTATGCCACTTGGGATGCATGCCAGAGTAAGCTGTACTGTATAGAAATAATGCTTGTGCTCAGGCAGGCAGAGGCAGCCTGCACAAACACCCACCCAGAACCATATTACGGTCTGTGTAATGACTCACTTCTGAACTGGGCTCATCCAGTGCTTCAGCTCTTGGTGCTTCCATTAGAGATGTATCGGAGTGTGAAGAGGATTTCACACGGGTGAATCAAGAGTGTGTTTCTGCGTGTGTGTGTGGGGGGTGGGACGGGGGGTTGGGGATTGTGTCTGTTTAGTTAGCAGTTCTGTCTTAGAGAACATGTTTCAGGAGCTCCAGGATCAGTGGGTGCAGGTGTTGCTGTCGTATCTGCTCTGCCTCAATCCATCGTTGCGCTGCTGGTTCAGGACCTGAAATTCATGCCTGGTGTCTTTTGCTTTGTGTTATTGATGTCCTTTTAAAAAAGTTTAAAGTCAACATTCTTATGATCACATGGTAACCATGTTATCTACTCCATCTGAGCATTTCAGAAGCAGCTGGTGGAACAGATATGCCACATAACTGTACTCAAAAAGGCCTTAGGAATTTACCTACCTCACCCTGCATCATAGCTGGCTTTGATAATGTTCCTCCTCTGCATTATGCTCTTTCTGTAGTGGGTGGAGAGGCGAGTAAGTGACCTCATGGTGCTCTATGGGGGTTTTCTCTTAAATCATGTGTGACATAATACCGGATATAATGTATGTTAGTCATTCACTGCTTCGAGTTGACTGCCTTACCAGTTTTGACATGGTTCTGCTGTCTCCACTAGAAAAAGTGAATGATCAACTTATCAGTCTTCAGCTGTTGCAGTTAAGGTATATTGTGTAATGCTGTGTGCGCGTACTACACAGGCATTTCCCTTCTCTTTCAGGTTGGAAAATGTCATGGCAAAGGCTACTGACAGCAGTTTGTGGAACCGTAGCAACCCATCACTGAATGGACATGTTGGAGAGGTGGGCTGTCAGTAGCTATCAGGTTGCAGGTAGTAAGATGAGCAAGGAAAAGTAGGGTTAGATTTAGTCTTTGGGCATGACTGGTTATGGCTAAGCTGATCCTACAGGTAGATGTGCCTGCAGGCAACTTGCACTACATGAAGCTTCCAGGGACCAAGGGTTCAGAAGATTAGAGGCTGGAGTGTTCTGTCTGTGGCCTTCTGTTTGCCCTTCAGCAGGTCTTGTGAATGTCAGTCTCCTTTCTGGGTGAAACCTTACATCTGTGTATGGTGATGTTGCTTAGTAACACAGGTTCCCTGGCATTTTAGGACAAAATATCGGGACTATTATGGAAGCATTGTTCCTCCTCCACATGTTAAGGCTCCCCATGACTGCTGACAAGCAGCTAGCTATTTCACCCTTGATTTATGTTGGCCAATAATCTTGAGACCACATTCTAGTCCCTGAATGTGTCTAAGACTTCTGAATATCAGTATTGCAAGCTTGTGCCGATAATGGGCATTTCATGTGTAGTATATGGGACTGAAAATTGAACAGAAAAGGCCAGCTCCATCTAGAAATCCAATGAACAGCCCACATCCAATTTAAGCACCTCCCCTCTGCTCTCTCAGAACACCATCAGGTGTTTGTAGTGTAATTGTAACCTGGCCTTAACAGTGCAGGTGAGAATATCCTCGCCAATAGTGGTAGTTGAAGCCGGGTGAGCTTAGTCTTGAACAGCCGGATTCCCTGTCAGCCTTAGGCCGGTCTTAATTCTGCGTCCATCTGATATGGCCGAACGTTGTCTTGATGTGGGGTGAGGTATTCCGTCATGGGTGACAGGCCTCCATGACCACAGGGGTCTGCAACAACTCCATCGTAGACATTCACTGGCTCACACTACTTGTCATTCCATGAGCATCACTTCAGTCTTGTTGCTTGGTTGATTGGCGTCTGACCAGACTCAAATCTGAAGCACGAGTGTCCAGTTTTCTGGCTGCCTGCCTTTTGAATCCCAGGAAGTTGTCCTCAGTCTCTGTGACCTGTCAGATTTCTTCACCCTTGTCAATCCAATTGGGGTGGTAATCTACCTAACTACACAACAGTTGCCTGTGTTAGGATGTTCAACAGCTGGGTCAGTCAGGTAGCAGTGTGAATCCACTCGACATTCAGGACACCCTGCTCAGGGACATAATGTCATGTGTGGTGTTAAAGCGTTTCCCTTTCTCACCATTTGAACAGGTTTGTAATTAATTTCCATCCGAATTGTGTGCGGAACATTCACAGGGGCAAAAAAAATTAAGTTAGTCTTGAATATAGACACACCACTAACAGGCGGAGGTTAAATGTGAATCATGTCAATGGTGTTTGAATACATGGCTGAGCTCCAACTTCTCCCCAATCTCCAACAGCAT
>JACXGI010004285.1:30837-47585 GCA_016801175.1 Esox masquinongy
TGTGTGTGTGTGTGTGTGTGTGTGTGTGTGTGTGTGTTATTTTGTTCTAAACCACCCGTCCAAGGGGGGGGGGCGGCATACACACCACCCACCTTCTGTATTTGTGTTTTTATTTTTGTAGTGGGTTTGGTGTAGTACCCAGGCACTAAAGCCCTTGGCCACTAAGCGCCCTTTGGTATTTATTTTACAAAATTCTACACAAACCCAAGTACGCCTGTGTCCAGACTCTCCATCAAACTAACATAGCCCATCCTGTTTAGTCTGAGAAGCTCATGTACTTATGTTTCTGTAGTAATTTATGTGGGTCTGTCTGCATGGAGGAGATGGGTCTGACTGGCATCACTTACCTATTTGTTATTCACAGAAGCTCCATGCAAAATGGACGGATAATAATTTGCTACATGCTCCAGGAATACATTTGCACTTTAGCTTCAGTTCACCAGCAACACATTTGGGAAGGATGCTGAGTCTCTCACTGTCCACTTCAAACCAGATGTTTATTTCTTAATTTATTATTATTTTTATCACATCGTTCTCCCAAAGGTAATTTGTGTTATTTGTGATTGAACATAGAATTAGCATTTGGGATTATGTTCTTGCTAAATGAAACCTGTTCAAATGTGAGCTAGATCATGTGTTTCTATTCACACCATTATTGTGTTAAATGGAGACCATGTGGGCCAGTGTGTGGTTGTACAGCTGGTACAGTGTCATATGATTTGGAGACACACACACAGTATTGTTTTTGTGGCCACATTGGTGTTTTCTGTTCATATATTGAATCTCATTCCCAGTGGTCCTTCAGTCTCATTGGATTATTATTATCTCATTAGACCATTGGATTGTGGACCATTATTACATACAGCATCCAGGCCTGGGGATAGCCGTACGTTCATCACACACTCTTCCTTTGACCTACATGTTTCTATAGTCTCTCTCTTTTTTTTGTCAGCTCAAAGGTTCCAAAGCCACATAATGCCACAATCAACAGAAATTCCTGAACACCTCTGGAAAACAGTTCCTGATACATGTCAGTCTGGAAAGGGTTACTTAGCTGTTTTTCAGCTCTGGGGTTCCATCTGAACCACATTCAGAGCCCTGTTGTCCAAATGGAGAAAATGTGGGACAGTAGTGAATTTTCCAAGGAGGGGCCATCCTGCCAAAATCTCTCCATGTGCAGTGTATAAATACAACCAGGAATTAACCAAACCATTTTTTTTGCAGTCATTGTTGCTAAAAGTTTTTGAGTCTACGGGGTATTTTTTGCACAGGGGTATTGGGTTTTGCATAACTGTTTGTTCACTCATGTTTCCTATTATCTAATATTAGGTTTTGGTTGAAGATCTGATAACATTCTTTGCCAGAATGATGCAAAAAATCTGACGGGACACTTTCATGGCACTGTATCTCTCGCTCTCTTCTTCTCTCTGTTTCGTCTACCTTCTGTCTTTGCCCTTTTCTTCTGTCCATCACCCCTGTGGAATTCACGTTGTGTTGTTTTTCTGACAATGTTTTGTTGTTGACGGTACAGCTACTGTCCCTGCTGACATTCTTCAAATGTTCAAAAGCCTTCAGATATAATTTCAGTATGATTATATTGGAGCCGGTGGTTTGTTGAAGGCTGAGGAACAAAGCTTTCTCCTTTATTAGTTATGGAGATATCTTAACATGTAGTTCAGATAAATATTATGGGATAGATTAAAATGGGCATAGGTCTGCAGCCACTGTTGCCTGTCGTAATTCATCCCGATTTTTTGTGGCCCCTACCATCCACATCGTCCCTGATTTACAGTGTGTCCAAGTGAGAGTAATGGTTACTATGGATAACATAGCTTCTTTTAAACCACAAGAATTGGTATAATTCAGCAGTGAAATGAAATGCCAGTTCTAATGTTTGATTCCATTTTATTGAATTTCTAAGGCTCAGTCTGGCACCTTAAGAAGGAGATGCATGTTTCAGTTACAAGTGAATATAGGAGTCAAGTGTTTTTTCTCTAGGCTAAGAACAGTTCCCAGGCAAACCTGACCTGTGAAATCCGCCAGACTTCAAAGATCTTCAAACAACTTTGCATTCTTTTTGAGACTGAGGTAAATGCCTAGCCTGCGTGCTGTTGGTTCACTTGTGATACAGCCCTCTGTAGTCCTTACTGTCCTGCTGGTAAAATATACACTGCACTTATGAATATTGTTTTTCTTTCAGCATGTACTGAACTGAGAGTATACCAGTTGCTGTAGGACTGTAACCATTACATAATGACAGGTTATTGACTTAGCCATAGGTCTGTCAACACTATCATGTTGACAAATCATTGTTAGTTAAATTGACAACCTTATATCCTTGTTCTGCCTTTAGTCTAATGCTCTGTGGTTATGTAGCCTTTCTCCAGGTTTATGGCTATTCTGAATGTCTGAAGCTTGTTTGCACCTGACATTTTGCAGGTGTCAAGTAAATGTTTGTCTTCCTATTTTACAATTGTTTCATAGATACCAACATCCAAGACAGTATTTACTGCAGATACAATCATTATACATCAATATTTCTTGATCGTTTCAAAGCGAGCTAGCTTTGTATGCCTGCAGTTAGGATTCTGATGAACAGAACCACTTATATTGGTTGGCCTTTTGTTCAACATTCATATTGAACTCTGAACTTGAGTCCCACAGAGCAGACAGTTTACCTGGGTCCACAAGCAAGGCCAAGGGGCACATTACAATGTAAGGTGGTATTGAGATGAGCAGTTAACAGCAGCAGAAGGGGTCAGTGACTGTGTGCTTCCACCATGGCCTTGCTAACCTCTGATCCACCAGCCCTGAAAGAGGCCCTGTTTCCCTGGAGAACCAGGTCTGTTTGACAGGTCACCCTGATGGATAAGGCACCTCTCTCCCTCTGAACTTTTATACCTGTGAGATTCTCTGTTTTTGGGATAGCAACGTTGGCAGAGATAGTTAGAAAGTGCTATCCTTACTTCATCAAGTGCTATGGTTAATCCTGGGGGTTGCGCTTCAGGTAGGCAGCCAGAGCCGTACTCTGTGGTGACATATAGATTACAGCCTTGATCCCTTTGTGACTTTTAATCAACCAGTTGCAGTAGCTTTTCCTTGTCTGACACTGAGTAATACAGGAGATTAATATACAGGAGATATATACACAGGAGATGTTCTCTCTGCAGTCTCTGAACATCATATTTCTGTTTGTCTGGGACTGGGCTATATATCAATGTGTTCTAAGTTGTCTGAGCGGCTGCTCAGTCTACCCGCTCAGCTCAGAAGCAGACAGACGGCAGTGTTCTTCTCAAATTATTTGAATCCAGACAGACACCTCTGTTAGTTTCCCCTCACAGACAACAGACGGACTGTAGTTGAAAACTTGTGAATTTGTCACTGGTTCTAAATCACACTAATTTTGTGTGTGATGAATGTGGTGTGTGTGGTGAGAGAACGACTCCAGACCTATGTCTTTGCTTCATATGTAGGTGCACGTGCAGGTCTTACATCGAGCCCGCCTTTAATCCTCCAGGTGTTGAGGCAACCTCTGCACAGCCTGCCAAGATGGTGGCCCTGTCGCTGAAGATCTGTGTCCGCCAGTGCAACGTGGTGAAGACCATGCAGTTCGAGCCGTCCACAGCAGTCTACGATGCCTGCCGGATCATCAGAGAGAGGGTCCCGGAGGCCCAGACTGGCCAAGGTAATGTCTCAACACATGCATATTCAGGAGACTGGGGCCCTGTTCAGATCCCCTTAACTTTTGCACTGGATCTGCGATGTGTCCGGCATTTAATCAAAATAAGCTCTGGCGCTAAATATCCTGGAGCCTCTGACGATGTGCGATTAATATTCTGCCCATGTATTTGTCTATGCTCTCTTCATTTAGCGCTTTTCCTCCCTTACCTTAACTTTCCCCAGCCTTCATGTTTTTCTCTTTACCTACCATTTTACGGCAGTGTACGTTTCTTTCGTATTTCTGAATGGGGGAGGGACACTGGGAATGATCACTGGACAAATGGTTAAGGCCCTGGAGAGCGTTTTATTCACAAAATCATGTGTGCTAGGGAAGGAGGTGAGGGAGTAAACAAACTCAACAGACCAACCGTTGTGACGTGGAGGCAGGGTAATCTCTAGGGCCGCCTCCTGGTTGCGGTTTTGGAGGAATGGGCACGGGTGCTTGAAGTCTTGGTAGCTTCCACCCTACTTCCCCGACCTGGTGTGTTTCACCCACCTGGGATCCTGTTTCTCTGGGACCCAATGGCAGAGAAAGCAAAAAAGCTAGTTGTTGCCCTCTCTTGGCCTTCTGGAGCCTCTCCAACTCCTTTGTCTTTTCCCATTGCATGGCCATTTTACTCTGTTCCTCTTCCAGCTATTCCCACTTCCTGCTCTCCGGGAGCCTTTGTCTCCTTTGACGAGGTCCTGATAGTTTACAGCTAGGCAGGGGCGGGGCGGGCTGGCGTGCCGGCTGCCCCTGGAAGGTTCTCGAACCTGCCAGCCTACTTCCTTGGGGTCTTTGGTGCAATGCTGATGTAGCAGACGGGGAGGTGTGTTTGCACCACAAGTGAATTAGTTCTGTAACATTACCAGAAACATGTATGCTTTAGACTAAACCAAATCAAGTTCCTGATCTATGTATGAGTTACACTACACTAATGATCTACTAATGACCCTCTGAGTTACACTAATGACCCTCTGAGTTACACTAATGATAGCCTAAATGGTGCACAAGGAGTTATTTTTTATTTGTAAATTCAATTTCCTTTATCTGTCAGTACCATTAAAATCAAATATACTTATATCTAAATTAAAAAAAAAAGTAGGCTTTTTGCGGTCTCCAACTTGTATTCTTTCTGTCTTTCAGCCTCTGACTACGGTCTCTTCCTTTCTGACGAGGACCCCAGGAAAGGCATCTGGCTGGAGTCAGGGAGATCTCTGGATTATTACATGCTACGGAATGGGGTAAAAACAACTCTATAGCATACCGGAAGTGACCCTTTCCTTGATCAGAATCCCCTTTTATTCACTTAGTAAATGTACACATACTCTGGTGCTGCTGGTGGTAGACGTGTGCAGTGACAGAATGCACATGATTCAATGGTTGTTGTTGATATAAGCTAATGGAATATGAGTGGCGGGTATATAGCATAATGGACATGTATTTTCAGTTGATGTACACATCTGTAGTTCTAGTATATGCAGTAGTATTGCAGTATTTCATCTAGATGCAGGGAGGTGAGCAGAGTTTGAGCTAGAGATCCGGCCTGAACTGTAGATTGGGCTCTTTGTAGTCGTCGCCATGGAGATGGTCTGTGTTGAGTATGAGATGTTTAGTGTAGATGAATTATCTTGACAGATCACAAGTACTGTAACACACAGGCATGGCACACATGACACACACACATAAAGCCTACCAGCCTTGATTAAAGTCAGTCCTCAAAGAGGACGCGTATCAAATGTGTTAGATTGTTGTCTTTAAAGCAGGGCCAAGCGCCAGTTCTGTTGGAATGACAGATTACCTAGTGCAGAGGCAAGCCTTTTTCATATCGCTGTGTGTGATGTGAGAGTGGTGGCTTCGGTATAAGCAACCGTTCAATGACGTTTCTGCTCTCTTCATTCTCCTCCTTTCAGCTGGTTAAAGGAGTTAGATCGCTCTCTTTCTCCACAGTCACTCAATGATTATTTGACTCACTTTCACTCATCTGTTGCCTTCCTTTTCTCCCCCACCCTTTCTTTTTCTTCCATCTCTCAGGATATCCTTGAATACAAGAAGAAACAGAGGCCCTTGAAGATAAAGATGCTGGATGGAGCTGTTAAAACCATCATGGTGGACGACTCCAAAACAGTGGGTGAGCTGCTAGTGACGATCTGCAGTCGTATAGGTGAGTGTACAGGGTAACTCTTACAGTGGTAACATTGTGATGACACGTCGTATGAAAGATAATGTGTTGAAGTTTTCTCTCAGTGATCATAGGAAGGTGAATGTGAGTTTACTGTATAGTTCCAAGATGGTGTAAGATTACAAGTTAGTCTCCTTCAGTCTCCAACCAACCCTACTGGATTAACCATGCACTGTGTTGCAGTGATGTCACTGTTGTATTTTCCTTCTGGACCTCACAAAGATCTCTTTCTACTTGATGTGCTAATTCTTTGCATCCACCAACCAGTTCGTTTGATTTCAGCTGTGTTTTGCCCTGGTCTGTTTTGCCACTGCTTTCACAACCAGTAGCCAAAAATCCTCAAATGAATCTTTTAATGTTTGATTTGTATGCTGTTAACTGTCATTTACATGCTATATATTGGCTATGCATGCCCACCTCACCTGAATATGCAAAGCCATTGTCCATTGTTCTTATGTGACTTCCCTTACATTGTTCCGGTGTTATTGTTTTGTTACCTCCCCTAACCGAGCCATTGGTCTGAGGTTGTGTCTAAAAGTGTTTTCCTATGATTTTAGGAATCACCAACTACGAGGAGTACTCTTTGATTCAGGAGGTGATGGAGGAGAAGAAGGATGATGGGATGGGCACGTTGAAGAAAGACAGAACTCTGCTCCGGGACGAGAGGAAGATGGAAAAACTCAAAGCTAAGCTTCACACAGACGATGACTGTGAGTTTAGATTGATATCTCTTATTGCTGTAATCTCTCAGTGGAGCAAAAGGCCTGTATTTTGTCTACACTCACCTTTGTCACTGGTTCAGGGAACACATTGATGCAGAACCCAATTGAATTGTCCTCATGTGAAGAATCAACCATGCAGTCACGTTTATCATTTCAACCAAATGAACCAAATATAATTTTGAATAAAGTAAGCAGTAATATGGTTATTTAATTGATTCCCTTAATTGCATCTGTTCTCCTCGAACATGATGCCCTGTTTTCTGTCTTGAAAATACATTTTGATAATGATATGAATAATGGATTAGATTTTTGTAATGCTTTTCACCCGGGAAAAAAACAAACACACAATCCAGCAGTACTTCATCTTGAGTGGCCAACTTATAGTTAGGTTTAGGTGCCAAGTGCATACATCATCTGAAAACAGAGAGCAGGAATTCATGGCTTGATCAGAGGGAGGGAATTATTCATGTACTGTCTAGTAATGATCTCGTAAAGGGCTACTTTGAGAATCAACCTGAGTTTTCTAGCTGCTGCGCTTCTTTCTCTTCACAGTTTATGTTACCCATATGGCTGAATGCTCAGCGGCGTTGGGTGCCAGAAACCTCATATTTTAGTTGGAGGCTGTATCTTGCGTCATTGTATTATCCTCCTTTTTGTGAATACAGTGTACATTTCTAGTCTGTTAATAGATATTTGTCTGCTTCGGTCTGGTTGTGATGTGTTCGATCATATAGACCATGGACCGCAAATCCCTCAAAATGTCAGGCAGGATGAACCTCTGTTGAAAAGATCACAACCTCCCTGAGTGAAACAATGACACCAACATGGATTTAGTGTTTTTTAGTATTGAGAGTACCCTTTTAACTAACATGGATTTAGTGTTTTTTAGTATTGAGAGTACCCTTTTAACTAACATGGATTTAGTGTTTTTTAGTATTGAGAGTACCTTTTTAACTAACATGGATTTAGTGTTTTTTAGTATTGAGAGTACCCTTTTAACTAACCTTTTTTGCTGGACTGCGTCAGCGATTCAACTGTCCATTTGTTTTCTAAAGAAACCAACCAGCCATCGAGTGATTTGAGTCATTGTTTTCATTATAGTTACTGTATAGCTATTAGCTAGCCATCTACAGTAATCTCTTTCTAATTTAACGTGTTGAATGTAGTGCAGCGATCCTGTTATACCTGGTTGGATTAAACTGTGTACATTGATTAGTTTAATTGTCTTTATGTTTAGTGAACTGGCTGGACCACAGCAGGACGTTCCGTGAGCAGGGTGTAGAGGAGACAGAGACTCTGCTGCTCAGGAGGAAGTTCTTTTACTCTGATCAGAATGTGGACTCCCGTGACCCGGTCCAGCTCAACCTGCTCTACGTCCAGGTATGGACCTCTCTGTAATTTCTGGGTCTCTCAATCTTCCCTCTTTTGTGTCCTCTTTCTATTTCTTCTCCTTGTTATTACATCCTTCTCTCTTTTTGTCTCTCCTTTCATGTCCTCTCTGTTGTACATGCCTTCATTTTCATTAGCAGTTAAGTTCTTCCACAGAAACATGCTGTAATGGAGGACGAAGTAGTTGATGGATGAAAAGTCATCCGTGTTATTCCCTAGCATTAAGCCTAGTATAATCAGAGGTTATGCACTCCTGTGTTGCACTTTTTAATGGAGGCAGTGCAGCATTTTTCTAATTCTGTTTACACATGGAGCTGGGAGGACTTAAGAACTAGACTTCCTCTCTTACTGTTCGTTCTACTCCAATACACATCAAGTGAGACAATATATTTGGACGTCAGTAATTGCAGGGAGTATCTGTCGCAAGAGTCCCACGTTACCTCATTTGTTTTAAAAGTCACCAGTTGACATTTTCAGCCATTTACACTATACCCAAATGTGTCTCCAACAGAAATCTGGCAACAAGTTTTGTTTCAAATAAATCTATTGTAGTGTAATAACTCTATCTGAAAGTGCCTTTTATGTGTGGTCCATTGCTTTTATAGCAATGTATTTTTAATGTATGCAGATTAATTATAAATTTGTTTGACATGGGGGTCCTGTTGGGTGTAAAACACCTCTCCTCTGACCTCCTTAAAAGGACAAAAGCACCACTTTCATTGCCAGTCCTGTTGTGCTGTTGCTCTGACTGTGTAATTGCCAGTAAGTGCTTGTGTGCCTGTGTGCTCACGTAAATGGCTGTAAGAAGTGGTTAGGCCAGATAAAGGACCTGGGTCAATTAGCACATCGATGACACTCAGCAGGCTGTCTCTGTTCATGGCTCATGGAGACATGAACAAGCTTTAGGACATCATTAAGGGATCTGGGTTGAGATGAGAAGATTAGTTACTAGCATCAAATAGGTATTTCGAAGTGTTTCACTTTCAAGGATTGAAATATGATTGAGGTAACATCCTTGTATTACTAGTGATGTATTGACTTTGCATATTCTTCTCTTACCACATTGATGCCTACCCGGAGAACTTTGGCTAGTGAGTGTCTTATGATGCTGACAATATAGAACATTTTTGTCTCCCAGGCACGAGATGACATCCTGAATGGTTCTCACCCTGTGTCCTTCGACAAGGCCTGTGAGTTCGCAGGGATTCAGGCACAGATCCAGTTTGGACCACACATAGAACACAAACACAAGCCTGGATTCCTAGAGTAAGCGTCATTCTACCTTAAGAATTCCTGAACATTCCATGTTGATGATGATCATTTCTTTTTTTGTATAATTGAAGATGCAGTGTGCTGTTTTTGGCCACTGGTTGTGAAAGCAGAGATATCAAGCCAAAATCAGTCCCTGAAAATTGTGTAATGTCATTTATGTACAGATTTGTGCCACATGTTGTCAAAACCACCTGCTTTCATACAGTACATGGAATTGAATGCCTAACTGGGTATGATATGGGTATGATAGTTATTCTACTCATAGATGATGCACATATAAACAACATTACACAGGACCCATCCATATGATTATTAGATCGAAACGGCGATGGTGTTCAATACTATGAGTTAAATGTATGGATCTGATCATGCTGTCAAACGTGTATTATTTCTGGACTGGATTTATTCTACCTTTTCTGGGTGTTAACAGAAATGGGTTATTTGTTAAAATATTACAAATGAAAAAAACATGGAATTTGTTTTTGTTGTAGTTTTTAAGTCAGTAAAGGAGAGCAGAGACTTTGTTTTTTGTAAAACCTCTAAACCGTCAACTGCCTTTCATTTGTTTTAGCCTCAAGGAGTTTCTACCCAAAGAATATATCAAGCAACGAGGGAATGAAAAGAAAATATTTCAGGTTTGTCCCATTTTATTTTTATGTACTGTACAACAAGTAGAATTAATTTTAGTTACCCAATTAATTATTTCAATTAATTTGAGCTTTTGGTATCAAACCCCCTATGCAGATAAAATAGAAAACAATAATATTCCCTGCTGTTCTCTGAATCACAGGATCACAAGAACTGTGGTGAGATGACAGAGATTGAAGCTAAAGTGAAGTACGTGAAGCTTGCAAGGTCTCTACGAACATATGGAGTCTCTTTCTTCCTGGTGAAGGTAAGAGAGTGTTTGTGAGTGAACCACAACCAGATGCATAAATCAGTGTGTTACAGCGGCGTATCTGTATCTTTTCCTGTTTTTGGAACACCAGGGCCCCTTTCATATCGGAGGAATGCTTTCTCTTTGGAGTGAACCAAATCCAATCTCACCTGAGCATTATATTTAAGACCAACCAGATGACTGAAATATGTCTAGCCTGTTTCCAGATCTGTTTGTGCTGGACTGCCAAGAACAACTGTAGGGGTTTGCTAGTACAGTATAAATTAGGGCTAGGCTGCAAATCCTCATGTCTGCCCATTCCTTGACCACAGGTGTCTAATGTCATTATTCAGAGTCCAGTTGAAAAACATGTATTCACCCTTTCCTAGTTAAGGTGTAGCAGTCTAACAAAAGGATCTGTGGTAATGATTTGACTGTGGTAATGACTGTGGTAATTAAATTAGGAAATATTATACGCTTTTATGCTTTCTGACGCACACATTTATTAGTGTATCACATGTTTAAGTTACTGTAAATGTTCAGATCTGATGTTGCTGTGTCTACGCTTGACATGCTATCAGAATACAAAGATATCATTGGAAAGACTGGTCTAGAGGCACAAAAGTGAAATTGCGATCTAATTGTGTTCAGATTTGGCTTACCATTTCAGGAAGCGGTCAGGGCCACACTGCTCTCCTCAGTTTAGACAGTCTAGTTTGGGTGCGGTTGGTGGCTAGCGGTTAGTGCATCTTGCCCATAACCAAAACATTGGTAGATCAAAACCTTGAGCTGGCAAGGTATAAAATCTGTTGTTCTCTCCCTCAGCAAGGCAATTGATCCTAACTGAACTGAGGTTGTTGCTGTAAATGAGAATGTCTTTTCAGTCAACTTACCTGGAAAAACAAGAAAATAACAAGCAGGCTGCCAAAGGAGCATGCAGTGGAAACAAGAGGCAGCCTTTACCATTACATTTTGAAGTGAATTCCATTCTAGAGACTGGGGAACATGTTTGCTGGCTTCATAAATGTCAGCTAATTTGATTTGTTTTGCTAGCTTGCTGGCTAGTTAGAGGTTAGCTCCAGTAATTTGCTGCTGTGATCACATTTGGAGACATTAGCCATATTTGAATAAAGCTGCAGACGAATGGCATATTTATAATTTCATAATACTCATGATGAGAATACAAAAACTACATTACCTGTCAAGTCTAGTAAACAAGTTTTAAGTTAAACAGTACAAAGAAACTCAAATATTGTACAGTAAGTAAATAACTCATCCTTTGATCTTCCCTTAGCTCTTAAACTTAATCCACCAGCAAGGCAACAAAAAATCATCTCCTAAACATTTATCACCTCCGACCCTGTGTTACTCCCAGTCTACTTCCTCTTTCCTTCTGAAAAACCGCTTGATAGAGGGCAAGGCAAAGAGGAATTTTTCTGCCTGTTATTACTCAAGTTTTCGGAATGTAGTCCATGATGCTTGATGGAATAAAAGTTTTGTGGATTTTCTTCACTGTTGTGTTTAACAGTTCTCTAACAATCAGTATAGTTTCACGCTGTTCTCAAAGGAAGATTTGTTGCTTATTCTTCTCCATTTTGTATTGTATGATTGTACTTGTATGAGAGAATAAAATAGAGGTTTGCATATTTTTTGTTTTTACTGTTTGCTAATGCGTTTAAGGCCTAGTTTTTGCTTAATCTCCCCAAAATTTATTTTTGTGCTTATTTTTCATTGTTCTCTAACAAGCAGTTGCTTAACATTTTCAATTGTTCTCAATTGGTTTGAAGGAGAAGATGAAAAGTAAGAATAAGCTGGTTCCCAGATTGTTGGGGATAACCAAAGAGTCAGTGATGCGTGTGGAGGAGAAGACCAAAGACGTGGTGCAGGAATGGCCTCTCACCACCGTGAAGAGATGGGCAGCCTCACCCAAGAGCTTCACCCTGGTGAGAGCCCTGTGTGTCCCTGTGTGTCCCTGGTGAGAGCCCTGTGTATCCCTGGTGAGAGCCCTGTGTGTCCCTGGTGGGAGCCCTGTGTGTCCCTGGTGAGAGCCCTGTGTGTCCCTGGTGAGAGCCCTGTGTGTCCCTGGTGAGAGCCCTGTGTGTCCCTGGTGAGAGCCCTGTGTGTCCCTGGTGAGAGCCCTGTGTGTCCCTGTGTGTGTGTCTGTCCTTGTGTTTTTACACACCCAGTCAGCCTGTAGTTTACAATACTGTTAGGCATTCTTGTGTACTTGGCTGTGAGGTAAACAGTTATTTACAGTATTTCTTCATTTTATTTAATTTTCAGTCCTTTTTCCATCAATATTCTGGCTACTTAACAAACTATTCGCTGTGACATCTTGCATTCAACACATTCTGTTATCTCCTCTCTAACACATATTTCACTGTGCTATATATCCTTTGTGCTCTAATCCGGGTTAGAGGATGTAGGCTGACTTTCAGTTACTTAAATGTTTCTCTGAATGTTTGCGATGTCAGCATAAAGACATTGTTTGTTGACTGAATACTTTTTTTATTAGACCTAATCTATTGAACAAAACCCCTTTGTCTTGCCTGACAAAAACGGCCCTTTGTGATTTAAGATGATGCGTAAAGGAAGACTAGAAGATCTCTACTGGTAGACATGCTGTCTTTACAACACTCAGTTGAATTAATCCTGTCTGTGTTGATACAAGTTGGGAGGCGAATGCTCTGTGGTTATAATAGCTGACTTCCAAGGGAATAGGGTGTGAGTTGGGACGCTCTATGCACGGATACTATGGAAGCTTTTGAAGTTAAGCTGTGCATTTTGCTGAACTGCTTTGAAATATATTCATAGAATTTTGTTCTCCCATTTAATCAATCATACATATTCCTTTGTCACTTTCATCCATTTTGAAATGCCTGCTGGCGGGGTCAGATCAGTTTTAAAATCTGAAAGATGGTGCCCAGAAATATGGCTGTTGAAAATATAGCAAGATATTCTATGAAATGTCTTCTGATATTTAGCATCCAAAGTGATATTTATTCTTTTGACATAGTTTCTCCCATACGAAATGTCTTATTCAACTAGAACTGTAATTGGTTTAATCTGACAGTGGCTGTGGCTCGTTAGCACTTTGACGTCATGTTGGCGCCAGCAGCAGAATGTCTGATGCCTGTTACAACGAACTTAATCCATACACTGACATTAATCTCCACACACTGAGCCAAATTATCTACGTATACAAATGACAAGAGAAACCCTTGCAGTGGTGGGTCTGGCTATTGATTGTAGTATTGTATATTGTCTTCTATTAGTTTTAGTATTTGTCATGAACCTCTGTGTGTATTAATCCAGTATGAGATGGAGCATTTAGCATTTCTGGCCTGCGTTTTGGCTGTGCGTTTGCCTCTGCTCTGGATTTTATAGGATTTGGCGTAAGCTTCTGATTGCCTGCTGTTGGGTTTTACTGTATCGTGCTACATTTAGTATGAAGTTCTGTAGTAGGACCCGGCTGAGTAATAACAGAACTACTGTTTAGTCCCGACCACTGATCAGTAGAAAATGTGCCATTTACAGTGTGTGTATTATTAGGTATCATTCTGTGTTTGCCTTTCTACTATAGGATTTTGGGGAGTATCAGGAGAGTTACTACTCAGTCCAGACCACTGAGGGAGAACAAATCTCTCAGCTTATCGCTGGATACATTGACATCATCCTCAAAAAAGTGAGTGTGGGAAACCCTGTCTCATCCTAGCTAGGTCTTTCCTGGTTATTGGACTTTCAAGCTGGATAACACTCTGCTTGTTATTTAAGCGAGGAATACTGCTTGTTGACAACATTATTACTCCCTCACATGTCCAAACAGTTATGTCTAAATCTGACAATCAAAATACATGTACACATCGCTAAGGGCTAGGGCTTTTAGAGATAGAAGAGACATTCTTTGCCACTTGTTTGATCCTAATGTCACTTCGTTAATGTTCTCTGTTACTCTCATTCTCTCGCTTTCTCGCTCTCTTTCGCTCATCCTTGCACTCTTTCTCTTGCCCGCTCTCTCTCTTTCTCATTCTGTAGAAGCAAAGTAAAGACCGTTTTGGTTTAGAAGGAGATGAAGAATCCACCATGCTGGAAGAATCGGTCTCCCCAAAGAAGTATGTGAACTGAAATAAATCGTCTGAGTTGACAGGGTTGTGGTCTCTTACGCACTAGGGTTGTCTTCATTAGAGAAAGCAATGCAAAACAAGTCCAGGTAGTCTCATTCTTGTTTTGGTCAGTGATCATTCATTTGTTGGGAGTGCAATGTACAGCTACACTACACAATATTCAAATATACGTCTCGGTTTCTGTTGCATCATGCTGATGTTCAGAGTCACTTGGCATAAGTAGGATGACTTCATGATACTGGTTTTCCTGATACTGGTCAGGTTATTTCATACCAACTGAGCAAGATTTGATTGCCACAGCATATCCTCGCATAGTTTCTGACCATTTGCATCCTGTAATGGTGACAGTTTAGCCTTCAAGCAGAATAACGCCCCTTGTCGCGGAGTGGTGTTTGTCTCGAAATTGTTCCACTAACTCAACAGAGTTCTGTTTACTTGAGTGGCCCCTGACATGGAGAATACATGACCTGAAGAATTCAAGATGTTCTGTAGGCAAATGGGGTCTGACCCTGGTTGGGGGTACCTAATAAACTGACCACTTAGTGTATTTCACATATGCATTTCACTTGTTATTGTGCACATGAAAACGTCCTCCTGTTGTGGATTACATTGTCCCCTGGAGAAACAGCAACAAAGGAAGGGAATCCTTTCTCTATCCGGATTAACAACAGCTTTATCTGACATACCTAATTATGCACGTATCCCTTTATCTCTCGTTAAATAACGGAAGCTTCTTCCCTGTCTCGTCTCAATTGATATTTCCTATCCAGTTCCAAGTGAATATTGACCATGGTCACATCCGAAAGGGCACCCTATTCCCCCCATACTTCCCTACATCTGAGCCCAATAGACCTGGGTCAGCCCTAGTGCAATACACAGGGAATAGGGTGGCATTTGTAATGCAGGCCTTCTGTTGTTTCCCTATCTGGGCCAGTCATTGTGGAGGGTAGCATGGAGTGCCTAGAGCACAGCACAGTCATTAATACTGCAGACACACAGGAAACCAAATCTGGAAGCTGCATCCAAAGAATTAAAAAAAAAAAGTGCCTGTTCTAAGAACAACACACACACACACACACACACACACACACACACACACACACACACACACACACTCTTTATCTCTCTTACACTCCCTCTTCCTGTCTCTCTCCTCTACTCTGCATTGCTCGGTCCAGGTCCACGATCCTTCAGCAGCAGTTTAACCGTGTGGGTCGTGTGGAGCACGGCTCTGTGGCCCTGCCAGGGGTCATCAGGTCTGGGTCTGTAGGGACAGAGTCTCTCAGCATGGGCACCATGCCCTCTGCCCAGCAGCAGGTCACCATGGGACAGATGCACAGAGGACACATGCCACCACTGGTGAGGCTGTGGACGAACCACTCGCGTTCCTTCCTTTCTCTCTTTCTGTTTGTCTGTCTCCTACCAGTGTCTTTGTCTCACTCTCTCACTCTCTCTCGCTCGCTCGCTCGCTCACACACACACACACACACACACACACACACACACACACACTCCTCCTATGGCTGTGCATGTAGATAAGTGCAGTATTGGTCTTTTGTTCAGAGCTCGGCCCAGCAGGCTCTGATGGGGACCATTAACACCAGTATGCAGGCGGTACAACAGGCCCAGACTGACCTGGGAGCAGTGGACAACCTGCCTCCTCTAGGACAAGACATGGTACAGTACACACACAGAGCACTCAGGCAGTTTCATATTGTATTAATTTCAATTTAGGTTGATACTACTTTCTTTAAACCATTACAGAGGTTTTATGATAATAAACGTTGATATGTTTAAGCTGTTTGTTTATTGAATGAATAATTTCCTCTGAGTGTTTTATGCTCACCTGAGAATGTCTTCCCTCAAGGCATCCAAGGTGTGGATTCAGAATAAGGTGGATGAGTCCAAACATGAGATCCACTCCCAGGTGGATGCCATTACTGCCGGAACAGCCTCTGTGGTCAACCTCACTGCAGGTACCTGGCTTACTATGACACGGAGAGAATAGATACACCTTAGAGACAGGAGACATTTATCTCTAGTGGTTCTCTAAGCTCATAATGTATTTTTAATGACCAAGGCAAATTGTCCAGTACTGTTGATTGTAAAAAATAAATAAATAGAACATTCAAGCAATGTAGTTTAATATATAGGACCTTTCATGCGATGGTAGTGGCGCTCCAGGCTCCGTGACCGTGTATGGCTTGTCGTTGGAGACCAGTGTTCAGTGCCCATCTCTACCACTTCACCACTATCTCCTCTCAATCGGTCCCCCTGTGATTCTGTCAATAAAGTCATTGAAAAGGGGAAAAAAATATGTAAGGAGAGTGAGTGTCTGCTGTATTTATAGGCAGGATTTGGGCAACTCTTGACACTGAAACAGTTCTGGGCTGTTTGTTCATTTGTTATTAGCTTTTTTATTTGGCCTGATTTTCAGGTGTCATGTTTTTCTTTAGTGGTCTGGGTTTTAAGTATGGGCTGG
>JACXGI010004286.1:0-29263 GCA_016801175.1 Esox masquinongy
TAGCTTTAGCGTCTTTTCCCTTATTTGGCATTCTGCCAGTTTATTACCGAATTCCAAAGTGGTCTGTTCTTGCTCCCAGCTATTCTATTGAGATAAGGATCCTGTCACCCCCTCCTCTAATGCAGTTACAATATCTCTTAGTTCTACTTAGCCTCTAGCAGACTTGCATGTTATCTTAATACTATTGCCCCACACTAGCATGTCATTAATGGGAAATTTATATTTTCAGTAGTTGGTTACCTTACGTAGCTAAAAAATACGACTCCCTATTATCGGCCACCGTCTCCAATTATTGGCCACCTTATTTTGTTGAATTACAGTATAATTGCTTTTTATTTGTATTACAAGTGACGGATCTTAGTCTTCACTGAAGTGTCTACTAGAAAGTTGTAACTAGCTTTCTTGCCTTTCGGTAAAGAAAAAAAGAGAGTTTGGGCCATAGATTTTGAGCAGTTGCGGTTCCGAGTGAAAGGGCCGAGTGAAAGTTGCGCAGAGCCTGATGTGTGTTGCGTTTTGTGGGTCAGCAGAACAATATATATTATGTTATGTACGTTAATGAAATAGAGATTACCTAAATGGTTGGTGGTCAAAGTCGCTGCATCATTGCGGCCAGGGGTTTGATTGCAGCATAACAACAATGCCCGGGCGTCCAGCACAGGACAGCGCATATTCACTTATCCCGGGGTAGACGGGTGGATTTTGGACAGAGTTGCACCTCGTGGTAGGTCGGGTGTCTGTGAGCTCAGTTGTGGTTATTGAGTGTGGAATGCGTTATCCTCCAGAATGTGTACTGAGTGCTAAAACTTCTTGGTTTAGCAAGCTATGATAAAATGCGGAAAGGCGTGATGAGGTGGGTTTCAGAGGATGCGTGAATATTAAAATTATGATGTGAGAAAAGTTAGGTTAAAAAATTGCAACATATGACATAAAAACATTATATGGTGTCAAAGGGGCAATATGTAAGATTTATACTGTACTTCTGGCATAAAATGAAGCAAAAATGACTAGTAGACATCTCCAGTTAATGTTTTAAGTTAATGTTACAAGTAATAGTTTTCTACAAAATTAATCGAAGTAACTGACATGTTCCCTATTTAAATGTTCTCGCTGGTCCGCCTGTTAATTTTTCAATGATTTGTAATCTCCTTATACTCGCTTTAGACACTCACAGTACTATCGTTCCCACCCTAAACCACCCTGGACTAGCTAGTACTATACCGATCTTGTTCGGTATGGGAAGACGAGGAGACAAATCATGTTGTTGTTAAGAGGCCAGATTCTACACAGTGCCCCTTTAACTTTGACAGCCTTATAAAAAATATTTAAAAGATATGACTGGTGCATCTAAGGAAATGGTGATTTCCAAACACCTTGAAACCCTAGTTTCTGATTGGGCGTTTTCCCGTTAGGATTGGAAAGTCCCCTTCCACTATATCTTCCTCTTTGTCTCATTGCTTTAACATGCCACCTGGACTGTTCCCTTTCAGGATGCTTAAGAACCCTGGTGAGGAGAAGCCTAAGAAGAAGTCTAAAAAGTGTTGTCCAGTCCCTGAGCAGCAGCCCAACGCCCCTCAGGATCATGGAAAAAAGACAGGGGGGCACAAGCAACCTGCAGGACAGCCTCCTGAGCCCATTGCCGCCTCAGCAGCTAACAGCAGGAATAGGCAGGCCTTCACCACTGTCACGCACAAGAACACTAGCAAACATCGCACAGAGCATTTTAAGACTGGCAAGGCAAGATATTTACATTTTATTCATTTAGCAGACACTCTTTTCCATATCAAATTACAAGTAATGCATACATTTTATGAAGCTAGGTGAAACAACCATTCAACTCTGTAGCAGTACTTTCTACTCAATTAATTTATTAGATATAAGTCAACGTCTGTGTTATACATGAAATTGTCACTAAAGTTCACTAAAGGTCGCTCTAGTTGCTGTATCGGAAATAAATTAATGAGAAAGAAGTGTTGAAATGGAGGCTGTACAAGTACTGTGTTCTCTGTGGTTTTGTCAGAAGGCCCCCAAGAGCAGCTTTTCTTTCTCCGTGCCTGCCCAGCCCACTGGGGCTGCCCTGTCCTCCCGACCCCTGCTAAAGTTTGATGACAAGTAAGATTCCTTATCTACTGTGTCATTATTATTATTATTGTGAGTGACCATCTCTCATTGGGATTTTGTTGGTTGTGGCTAACATGTAACAATTTCTGTTAACTACAGGCTGCAAGCAGTGGAGTATTATATGAAGGAAGCCAAAAAACTCAAGCACAAAGCTGACGCCACGGTAAGAGTCACGTTTTACTTCTTTAAATCATAATTTCTTTCTCATGCTTTTTTATGGATTCCGTGGCCTACTTTAAACCAAGGTCTGTGTATGTTTTTCTTCCCTCCAGTCAGATAAGGTTGGCAAAGCTTTCAATTACCTAGATGCTGCCATGTCATTTATGGAGAGCGGCATCGCTATGGAAACTGATCCCCAGACCCCGAAGTCCGCGTACACAATGTTCGCAGAAACCCTGGATCTGATAAGGTGAGCTGCCAAAAACAATTTGAACTGGATGAAGCCAGAGCGATGATTCTACACACTGAGGCTATGAAGAGAGGTTAGAATAATATCAACAAAAACATTTTATGAATTAATCATCTATGCACTTTACAGTTCCGTTCTGACTATCAAAACACAATTTGGATGTGTGGTCTACATGGTTTCTAGGACGTGAAACAACTTTTGTATGTACAGGCTTTGTCTGTTTGTTTTCTGTAAATTCCTCCATTTACTTCCTACAGGTTTATATTGAAACTGAAAGGTTCTGTAGACCATTCGTCCCCCACTACAGACAAGGACTTTATCGTTTTATGGTAAATGGAAACAATCCTATGTACTCTACACAAAACAGCAGTTAACATAATTTTGTTCAATGTTACAGAACTGTGGCACACTAGAACCATAACACACTGGATTATTTTTTACCTGAATGGTGATTCAAATTAAGTATTCTAGTAGATTGTGTGTCCTTGTTGTTTTTGCGTGTCGGTCAGTATGAGGTGCCAGTCCCTTCTACAGATGGCCATGTTTCGCAACAAAAGAGAAACCGCACTTAAGTATTCTAGGACCCTCACAGATCATTTCAAGGTAGGCTCTTAGGATCAGAAGTTGACCATTCTGTTTCTGCTTGTCTTTGTGCATGTAGCATACACATTACACACATTTGCTGAAAATAAATGCTCTGTGGAAACAACCGGTCGAGTAATTCCAGTACCAATCGACCTAAATGTTTTTGTGTGTGAATTGAAATTAAAGTGACGTGTCCTGAATGTAGATAGTTCCTTGAATACAATATTTGTCCGACTGGATCTTACATTGTTTTTTATTTTCAGAGCTCCTCTAAGTCTGCGGCTCAGGCTCCCTCCCCTTGTGTTTCAAAGTATGTATTTCATCTACAAGTACAACATAGCTTTTCTTCTTTGAAAAACATAATTTTTGCTACTGTTGCATGTAGTCAGTTATCAGAGTTATGGCTATATAACAGGTGCAAATGATTTATCTCACTTACATCGATCGAGAGAACTTCTGAAATCAAAAACATTTGATAAGGAGTCACATTTAAAAGGACCCACTCTAAATAATGTTGACGTTGTCATCACTAGGTTTGACCGTTAAGTCATTTAGCAGAAAATCATCCTCATTGTGACTTACAGCTGCTGTAAGGTTGAAGTGCCTAACTCAAGGGCACAAGAGATTTCTCACTCTGGGGATTTGAACCAGCGATCTCTGTTAACCCCCCACCCCCCAAGCACACATTCATGCCATGTCCTCTCTTTTTTCCAGAAGCACGGGCACCCCATCCCCAATGTCTCCAATGCCATCCCCTGCCAGCTCTGCTAGCTCTGGGCCCGGCTCCAACCACAGCAGTGGGGTGGGGATGGGCACTGTGAGCTCCGTGGCCATTCCACAGGTTATCCAGCAGGTGGCATCGTCCTACGTCAACATCACAGCACTCTTTCTGAGTGCTCACGACATCTGGGAGCAGGCTGATGAGCTAGCCCACAAAGGCAGCGGTAAGGACACAAGGGAAGGGTTACAGGTCTTTCATAGTGATAGTGTAATTACACAGGGATTATTTACAGCTGTAGTTGTATATGTTACCACCAGAGGTCGTGATTGCTCTGGGGGAAAAAAACTGGTGATATGGACATTCATGTTCATGTCAGCATTTCTTTACTTTTACTTTGTTGAATGTTGGTATTGACCTATAGATTCCATGTCTCGGTCTGTGTCTCTGTCTGCCTGTCTGTGTCTCTGTCTGGCCCTGTCTGTTTGTTTGTCTCTGTCTGTCTCGGTCTGTCTGTGCGTGCCTGTCTGTCTGTGCTTCTTTAGGTTTGCTGTCAGAGCTGAACTCTGCTCTGGGCCCGTTGAACTTGACCTCCAACATCAGCTCTCTTGTTCGTCATACGCGGCAGGGATTGCAGTGGCTACGACTGGACATCCATGAGGCCAAGTGACCCTAACCCTAACCGCTTCTGAAACCCATCCCACACTACACTCCTAAACCCTGCTTAGCCAGTACCCAGCCATGCTCTGTCCAGCCCTGGATAATGCTGTCTTCTATTTATTAACCAGCCATCAGATAAAAGAATGATCTCATGTCCACCTACAAGTTGTTCATATGGATGCCAGGTCACATAGTCAATTGTCCCCCAACTACACTAAATCGGGAACATCATAGAGACTCTGCATTTCCTAATCTTGCGCGCACACACACACGTTGGTTCCATGGAAGGATCAACCAGCAATGCAATCTCATCCACATCTGGAGCTCTAAATACAGCAGGACCCGATGGACTGATCACAGGTTAGAGCTGTGGTGTGCTGAACGTGACTCTCAATTTCTGTGCTACTGGTCACACAGCCAGCCAACCCCTTGTTGTCCTGTCCTGAACAGGGGTGAGGTCATCTCCATGTGGGATGGTTGTCTGGGAAGCCTGCATTTTGTTTGGAAGTAGGGTCAAAGAGGCCTCTCATCCTTCTGTGGTAATGCAGTAGTGACTACATTTATTTATTAGCCTTATCATGATCTTTATTATTACTATCAATATTATTACTATTAATATATTGTCGTTGATGTTTCTAAGTTTGTTTTTGTTTGATCAAAAGCAGTGTCTTGGCCAATGTTTACTACTTCACTCAACTGAAAAGACCTAAAGAACTAAAGGTATCCATCCATTCCAGACACGTCTATAAAGCTAGTAGTTTTTATGTTGGTCAACCCTGCAGAATATAAGCAAGTACCTTTCTGCTCTCCCATTAAGTATTTCAAAGTGGTTATATTGTGGTTAAAATTGCCCTGAAATATGGATGTCAGTATTCTAGAACGTCTTTCTTCCCGCAGACACTATGGCCCTTGACACTTTGTGCCTGTGTTCATTAGTATCCTCCCTTTTTCTTTTAAAAAGAGATGGAATACATCTGCCAGGACAGGTCAATTATTTAAATTGAAGTCATAACAAAAGATGTGCTTTGACTTGAGCTGGTTATTGTTCCTTTTATCAACAATAACTGTTCATTATAAACAATGTTGATAAGAAACCACATAGTCTGATCACAGTTCAGCTGGTAAGTAGCACTGGTCCCTTCTCTTCAGACAGAACGGAGTACTTAATTAACTCTACCTCATCTTCACTGCACATGGGAAGCAAATCTGTCTGGGGGGGGGCTGTAGCTTAGTCTGGTTGGTTAAGAGTGTACATACTGTAGCATTTACTCTAGTACTTACTCTAGTTCAGCAGTTTCATCGTAGAGATTTTTTCTGTGTACATCTTCCCATTTTTTTTAATACAAACACGGCATAATTCAGTAGAAAACAAACGTGTGCCTTAGATGTTTAATGGAGACTCGAGTCTGTCCTCTACTTATTGAATGTATCGTTGACAAAGTGAGTCCCACCAACTGATGTCAAAAGACTGAGTGAGTGAGTGAGTGAGTGCGTGAGTGCGTGAGTGCGTGAGTGCGTGTGTGCGCGTGGTTTCAGTGAAAGTCAGTATAGCCAGCCAAAGTCCTGCTCTTCCCTTTACTAACAGCCATGACGTTGGAAAACTGATGCATTGTGTGACTGGTAACCTGTGAGCATGCAACGACAGGCTCCTGTGTTTACATAATTTGCAAAGCTCAGACATTACATCCTGTACTTGCATGCAATTATGGCACCATTCTGATTTTAGTTTTTCAAAACCCGTCAGCACGCATCTGAATGATTGCTACCTTTTTAGTACATTAGATGAAACTGCGGTATTTCCCATTGGTCAGTAGAAGTAATTGATTGGCAAATTATTTGCTTAATCATACAACTGACCTCAAAATGAACCTATGGCCCCCCCATTATTTTGAGTGCCTGTTACCATCACCTTAAACGTCCATGGCACCCAGCGCCAGATGGCGTCATTGAGGAACAGAAGTGTTTCCAGGAGCCAGTGAAGGTGGGCCATCGCACAATCTGGCGTAAGACTGTGGTGTAAACCCCACAACTCCCTAGATTAGTGTGTCCCAATTGTCGGTAGTCCACTATTCAAAGAGTAGGGTCCCATTTGTGACACAGTTGATGTCCATGATCAAAATGTCCATTTCTCCAGACCTCATCTTTATAATGTATGTTCACAGCTGACTAGGAAGACCTAGACCACTTTCTCTAGAAGGAATGACAGAATTTTCTTAATAAAGCACTGTTCAATTTGGGCCCATTTTCTGATTTCGACAAGTTGGATTGTAATGGTATTACAAACTTGTATTTTATTACAACGTTGGTTATTTATTGTAATATGTTATCAGTAGCAAAATACTAGTGTTCCTTATTTATTTTTACATCAATCAATATTTTGATATTTTCTTCCCAACCTGCGCTATAATTTCAAAATTAACACTGCATTTGTTATAATTGGCCGACATGCTCATCATTAGCCCTCTTTGTATTTTCTGTTTTCTTCAGTGTTCTGCTATGGGTTGGACCGAAGACACCAATTTGAGTTCCTAAGAATGACTGACTTGTCAGTCTTTCCTCTAGCTTGTAGTAAGGCTTTGTTTATGAGCAATAATAAGTGATAAAAGCTAAACAATGTATTTTGAAAAAACAATAATGAAACACTGTTATTGGGGAAAGATTTGTAAGTGGTTTAGATCACAATGCTTTGCTTATCATTTACTAAATCTGTGCCATTAGTTATTTGAATTGTTTTATTGTTACTAAACTGTAAAATAAATTGGGGCTCACTGGAAAAACTTTTTCTATTGGAGTACAAATATATAAGGGCTGCACATGGAATCACAAAAGAACAATGCATTTATGTATTTATTTTATCACAAATATGACATGTATAATTAGAGTACACTGGTACTTTTTTTATTTTGTTTCTTCAAAGTAGGCTGCTTTATAAGTAATCATAGTTTGAGTTTCCCAACTTGGATGTCAACACTGCACATGAATTGTTGTCCTGTGTGAAGTACAATTCTACACTGTACTTACTAAAATGCATTTCTCTGGTTTCTATATCATGTTACATATAATTTCATATTTTTGAAGTTTTATTGTCATGTTTCATTAAAAAATTTATTGTTTCTGCATCATTTGTAGCTATTCTCTGTACAAAATGAAAATGTTTGCCCATACATATGATCTTACACTAAAAGGACCATCTTCACCATGGTCATTTACTGGGAAAATGTGCAGAAATGTTTTGTAATTCAACTTTTTTGCCTTGTGAAAATATGTAAATAGTTTGAGATGCAATGTACAGAGATGTATAAAGACTGATTGGCAATGAATTTAGGCTTACTTTTACTATTAAGTTCCTTTTTTCCAAAGATGCTGTTTTGCAGACCTTTTGTAGCTTGGCCGCTGTAGCTGAAGAGGAATTGTTGAAAATATTAAACTGGTTCCATGGTACATTTCTGCCATCTAGACCAGAGCTCTGCAGTGTAAAATGTTTCAGAGGCAATAAACTTTGGGAAAAATCTGTCTGTGTGAATTATTCTGCTTAATAGCTCAATTGAAGCGAGGAGTATGCTATTGACAAGAGACCTAATATTGTCTTTTGCATACTTCCCTTCTTGTATGCTGAAGATTCATTTCAGAAGGGAAGGACCTCTAGGTTTTAATCTAATGGCATTTAAGGAGATGGACTGAGTATACAGTTTTGTTGTTAGAGACAGTGTTGTTAGTTTTGTTGTTGTTAGACACTATAATTGATTACATTTTATTGTTGCCATCAAATTGCATGAAACACGCCGCAATACCAAAGAGGAAAAGAAGAAATTTGGTCCAATTTACTGAAAATAAAAAAATTGCAATATTGTGTTTTTGGTATGCCTCCACCAACTTTGAATTTGGGCAGTTCTCCCTGTAAATATTAAGTAGGGTTCAAGTTTGGGCATTGGTAGCATCACTCATGGACAGGATTGTCCCAGAGCTTCTAGTCATTGTCATGCTGAAAGATGAATCTTCACCCCAGTTTTGTGGATTGGGTTTTCTTCAAGGACTGCTCTGTATTTTGTTCTGTTCATCCTTCCCTGAGGGAAGTCTCCTAGTCACTGCCACTGAGAAGCATCCCCATAATTTGATGCTCCTAACACCATGCTTCACCATTAGATTAGGTGATGGGTGCTACCAGGGCCATTGCTAACAAGGGACCAGGTGAATATGACGGGGGGGTGCAATGGCTTGGGGGGGCCCACTGATTCTAATAATGTCAATGTCTTCTGTAAGGGCGGGGACCCAGGACTCCTGGTAACGGCCCTGGGTGCTACCTTGTTTTCAACAAATGAAGATGCACAACATAGAACATCACCCATAAAATTCGGTGGAGGTGCTATGGCTTGCACATTCTAACGGTCAAGGGTTTTAGAACACATCCAGTTTTCATTGAAATTTGGATACAAAAAAGAAATCATGGAATCATTTTGTTTAACAAAATGTAATCATCTATTGACTCCTCAAACTAGCCACCGTTTGCAGACATAGCAACTGAATACACTTGTGGCGTTCTTTCTACAATGGAAACCACATATTGTTTAGAAAGTTCTTTCAACTTTGTTGCAGACATTCCCACAAACGTGTTGCAATTATAGGTTGCTGTGCTTTCACCCTTCTGCTCAGTTCATCCCAAACCAGTGTGATGGGTCTGGAGACGGTGGATGTGATCTATATACATACAGTGTAATGGAGCAGAATGCAAACGATGCTGGAATGAATAAGTATTTTTGTGCAGGTGTTATGTACATGAGGTAGGTGGATATGATATATAGAATACAGTATGAACAGCACTGAATTACAGGACAACAAATAATAAGTAGTAGACAGTGAACAGGTGGATGTGAGTGCTGGCCATTCCATGATTTGAAGCCTACTGTCTTGTTCTTTTCTTCTAGTGTAGTTCTGACATAGCCTGGAGGTATGATTTGGGTCATTATCTTGCTGTTGGATGTACCCCTGTCCAACTGGGCATACACTAGAGGGTATTGCATGGCGATGCAAAATGTTGTGTTAGCCGATTTGGTTCAGGGTGCCACTCTGCAAGTTGCTGATTCTGGATCAAGCAAAAGAGCCCCAGACCATCATGCTTCCTTCATGTTTAACAGTTGGTGTCACACACTGAGGAACCATCCTTTTGCCTACTTGATGGTGTTCAAAAACCCTATGTGATGAACCAAAGATTTTTATTAATTTTGATTAGTATGTCCATACGATCTTTTTACAGTCTTCAGTAGTCCACTGATGGTGCTTTATGGCCCATTTTCTTATTTTGCCATCTTTGCAAGTGCTTTGTTACTGTCACTCGGCCTGTCAAAATTGCAGCTTGAAGTCTTCTTCACAGTTGAAACTGAGACTTGCTTACTTCGACCAGTGTTCTGAGAGTCGACAGTTTGCGTGATAGGCAGCTCTTAGAAAATTGTCTTCGGAGTCTGTTTTGATTTTGAGTCTGCCAGAACTCCTCTTGTCAGAGTTTCCTCCAGTTTCCAAGTGTCTTTTGATGGTGTAGGAAACTGTACCCACTGACACATTAACTTTCTTTGCAATTTTTTGTAAATTTTTTTAAGCAAATTTTTTGTTTTACCTCTGGCATTTTTACCATTTCAGGTTATTTACAGCACTTGTAATACTCTGCTTAAATTTCAGTAAAAACTGGAAAAATGGGGGTGTTCTAAAACATTTGACCGGTAGTGTATACTGTTTACTTGTGTTATGTTATGCAACTGCAAACTTTGCTAAAGTACATGCAAATGCCTTCATACAGAAAGACAATGAACCAAAATGTACTTTCACAGCAGCTAGAGTTTTTAGGGCTACGTTCTTGACTTGCCAAGTCAATCTCCCAATTAATATCCAACTGAACATGCCATGAGATTCAAGGCAAAATTAAACAACAACTCAAGGTGGCTGGAGTACAGGCTTAAGAGGCAAAAATACCCAGCGTCCGGTGGGGTCAATAATTTGTCAATTTCAGGCAGGCATTGTATGTAAAGGATATGCAACCAAATATTAAATATAAGAGCTTAATTTGGATATTAAATATATCTGAGACAAAACTGATATATGGAAAATGCTATATAGCAACCCAATAAAAGAGTGTTATTTCGAAATGGTGAAATACAAACACTTTTTTCTAATGGCTCTAAATACACTTCGCTACTGTAACTATAGACTGTATATAGTACCCACTACCATTTTTGCTGGTCTTTGTATTAAATTAACAAAAAAGCCAATGTTGTTACTAAACTGCTTGATTTTAAACAAAATATGAGAGAAGTTTGTATTAATGTGACATGACTATTGGCCTCCCAAGGAACTCTTATATAATGAAATATAATAAAGGTTTATTCTCATTTCAAGTTTGTCTGAGTCATTATGGACTCTTTAGTGGTCATCCTTGAGTTTCTGTTTCACTGGGGTATAACTATTGAGTCCGAACATGTCAAACTCCCTTAGTTATCTATAGATGTGGGGAAAGTCAGAGAACACAAATACAATGAGTTGAAAGGTGGTTTACTTTCAAACATTCGGCAATGGCTATAAAAAAATTCACTACACACCTAAAAAGTCGTATCTCCACTATTAGGGCAAAAAATAAGAATTTTCATTGCAATGAAGCTGTGATAAACCTATGTGTATTTTAACCCGATGCACGATAAAGAATGTGGTTCGTATGAAGTTAAAACAGCCACATAGGTTCTGTAGGGATATAAAAGATATACAAACTTGTGAAAAAGATTTGCAAACATGAAATTAGTTTTGTAGTTGTAAAAAAGTTTTGAAAACATGTAAAGAAGATTTGCAAGTTGTAATAAGGGATTCTCCGAAAAACCCTTGTTATTGTTAGTATTATTAGGGGTCCTCTGGTAGGAGGAACCCTATTGTTATTGTTGGTATTATCAGGGGTCCTGCAGTAGGAGAAACTCTATTGTTATTGTTGGTGTTAATAGGGGTCCTCCAGTAGGAGGAACCCTATTGTTATTGTCGGTAATATTCTTATTATTAGGGGTCCGCCAGTAGGAGGAACCCTATTGTTATTGCCGGTATTATTAGGGGTCCTCCGGTAGGAGGAACCCTATTGTTATTGTCAGTATTATTATTATTATTGGGGGTTCTCCTGTAGGAGAAACCCGATTGTTGTTGTTACTATTATTAATATTATTATTATTAGGGGTTCTCCGGTAGGAGAAACCCTATTGTTATTGTTATTATTATTATTATTATTAGTGGTTCACCGGAAGGAGAAACCCTATTGTTATTGTTAGTATTATTATTATTATTAGGGGTTCTCCGGTAGGAGAAACTGCTGAATCACTCAAAAAGTCTTTGGTAGAAAATGCTGTGACTTTGCATACTGAAAATATAGACTACAAGTACCTACCACGCAGACGCACGCCCCGATTCTTCCACCAGGGGCGCTATAGTACACGATTCACTTTACTCATTTCAAAAGGATGGCGTTTCCACCCCGTTTGACCTATAATGCTGCATCTTTGTGTACAAGCCTCATTTCTCATGAGGAACAAAAAAAACTCAAGAACCCATAAAATCCACCATCTTGGATTTTTCTGTACAGGGAAAATTTGCCAAAACCTACTGAATATTTAAACTTTTACAAAGTAAGTTGGATTCACATGCCCTTCGGCATATCAGTATCTCATACATTCCTCCTTAGAGCAATTTCGGGAATAAGACATATCATGCAAGATGGCTGATAAAATGGCTGATGACTGTACAATATATGTATGCAAAATATTAATGTCTGCATTGCTTTACGGAACAATAACCTATACACTTCATATTCATTGTGCCTTCTGACACTACCCCCATATAACACCATGTGCATTTGTTTGCTGATATCTCAAAGGACAGCGAAACAGCAGCTGCCAGAAATCTGACCATTTTCAACACAAGTTAATGCTAATGCTTATAAATGCCTTTAAAACTCTTCTTCTCCTGAACCGTACATCAGATTTACTCACCAGAACATTTCCAGATGCTAGGCCATACTTCTGAACAGGGCTGATAATGTTACTAGTTTTTAAGTCAAAAGTTGACTGAACTATGACTTTAACAAAGTTAGCCTTTTATGCTAACTCTAATGACCACTATAAAAATTACCTTAAAATCAACCGGTAATCCGATTGACCTCACTGTTGAATGAAGTAATGCACTTCATTTGTGCATTACTTTATGACACAATGAAAATACAGAAAAGGTATATTATTCAAATAGAAACCCAACCGGATTCCTCCAGAAGGGGCGCCAAAGGCCACGCCTTAATAAATTATTCTGCACTGATGCCATTTCCACCCCAATCAACCTAGAATGCTGATTCTTTGTTTACATGCCTTATTCCTCAGGAGGAGCAACACTGCAAGAACCTATCATGTCTGCCATCTTGGATATTTTGTACAGTAAAAGTTTAATGGAACGTATGAAAATGTAGTTAAAATCAACAATATCTCTGATTGACCTGGCAATCGGCATACATGTGTCTTATACATGTGTCCCTATCGGGTGTTTAAAGCTAAGAAATATATTACAAAATTGTGGACAAAATGGCTGACAAGTGAAAAAATTATGGATGCATACACTTCATGTGTGCATTACATTATGGCAAATTGAAAATACAGACCAGGGATATTATTCACACAGACAGCCGACCCAATTCCTCCAGAAGGGGTGCCACAGGCCACGTCTTAATGCATTTTTTCCACAAATATGCCAATTCCACCTTGAAGATAACCCTTTATGCTTACTCTAACACCTGTTAATAAATTGCAAGATGGCGGAACAATGACATCAGTAAAAAGGTAGGTCTGTATATTTTTGTCACACACACACACACAGACACACTCTTAGTGAAACATATTTAAAAAATGTATTGTTGTAGTGTCCTACCCCTGCGTTTTCCATTGCCAGTGTTTTTGTCGATGGTCTTAGAGTGTTACTTTTGAGTCAGAAGCCTATACCACCATACACATACAGACACGAATGTCCCCTGCCAGACTATTTTCCTCTACTTACCCTATTGACCAAATTTTCTGCAGTCTATCTCTAATGTACATTACACCAGAAGCACTTTCTTAGCCACCCACTCCATTGCCTCCAGTGCAAGACTCTACACTTGAATTTGGCCTATGCAAATTGCCTTATAACAAAAAAACTAGACCTTGTGAAGTGGAACATAGCATTTGAGAATTGCTAGGTAGGATATAAAGAATCCATATATAGTGTCAATACATGTCTCCATTTGGGTGTTAAGACAATTTTCCTATCATGTTAACCCTCCATGGCCATGTTTGTGTCTATGCCTTTAGAAAGTAGGCTGTAAATCAACAATAAATCTGACTGACCTGGCCAGCAGCATACATGTGTCTTATACATGTCATCCTTATAGGGTGTTAAAAGTTAAGAGACTTTCACATGTAATTTTCTGTATTTCAGAAAGGTAGTACATTTCTGTTATCAGGAAGCACAAGAATTACTTGTTTTCCACAGACTTTGATTCGCTGTTTACAAAAATAAACTTCATAAATAAGGAATATTTCATTTTCATTATTGATATCCCAGCATGCTTTGTGGCTGTTCAATTTGTTCATGTTTATGTTTATATAGTAATTGATAAGAAGTTTACAGAGCTTTGTTTCTGTGCCATCTTGTAATTTATGTACAGTGGTAGACTCTTGAATGTTTTTCTGGAGATTATGGTCGTTTTTGGGTGCCAACCATAGAAATGAAGACCATTCTCTTTGGTGTGCTTTGCTGCTTCATATTTCCTTGGGCATTGTAGAGTTCTGGGATTTGCATGTTTCTGCCAACCATGTGTGGTAGATTTTGGGTGGGTGTGAATCATCTGGACTCACTAACTGTTGATGTATAGACCCACAATTCATGCTGTGTAGACATATGGCTGAATCCTCCACCAGAGTTGCTTCAGGCCACAATAATGGTGGTTCCATCCTGCTACCCTCCAACTCTGGGTCACACTTCAGAACAGGGCAGGTAATGTTACTAGTTGCTATGTCAAAAATCACCTGAACTATGGCTTGACAAGTCTCTATGCCTGAATTTGGCCTGTGCAAATTGCTTTACAACAAAAAAACTAGCAATTCTGAGGTGGAAAATGGCTTTTGAGAATTATTCACTAGGGTATAAAGAATCCATATAAAGTTTAATTTCATGGGTGAAAATAGTTGGTATAGCCAGCAGCACTTAGCCACCAACCATTGAATTTAGTGCATGACTGTATACCTGAATTTGGCCTATGCAAACTGCCTTATAACAAAAAACTAGATATTGTGAAGTGGAACATGGCATTTGAGAATTAATAAATAGCATATATAAAATCCATATAGAGTGTCAATTCATGGGGAAAATTACAGGGTATAGCTAACAGCACTTTGTTAACCACCCACTCCATTGGCTCCAGTGCAAGACTCTACACATGAATATGGCCTAAGCAAATTGCCTTGTAACAAAAAAACTAGACCTTGTGAGGTGGAACATGGCTTTTGAGAATTACTCACTAGGGTATAAAGAATCCACATAAAGTGTCAATTCATAGGGGAATATAGAGGGCGTAGCCAGCAGCACTTTCTTAGCCACCCACTCCATTGGCTCCAGTTCAATACACTGTTAGCCAAATATGTCTATGCAAATTGCTTTATAACAAAAGAACTAGACATTGTGAGGTGGATTCCCCATAATTCCTCACTAGGGCATAAAGAATCCATATAAAGTGTCAATTTATGGTGGAAAATAGAGGGTATAGCCAGCAGCATTTACTTAGCAACCCACCATTTGATCCAGTGCAAGACTGCATACCAGAATTTGGCCTATACAAATAGCCTTATAACAAAAAAACTAGACATTGTGATGTGGAACATGGCTTTCGTGTATTACTCACTAGGGTATAAAGAATCCATATTATGTGTCAGTTCATGGAGTAAAATAGAGGGTATAGCCATCAGCACTTTTTTAGCTCCCCACTACACTGGCTCCAGGTCAACACAGTGTAAGCATACAGCTATGCAAATTGCCTTATAACAAAATAACTAGATGTAGTGAGGTGGAACATGGCTTTCGAGAATTACTCACTAGGGTATAAAGAATCAATATAAAGTGTCAGTGTCAATTCATACTTATTGTCACAGTGTCTGACCATATCTAACCTTTCCAGCTTATAACTGGTGGCCTTTTTCACTACCTTTGCCATATAGAACAACCCCATCCCATTGTTGCTTGCAACTATATTTATTATTATTATTAGGGGTTCTCTGGTAGGAGACACCCTATTGTTATTGTTAGTATTATTAGGGGTTCTCCGAGAGGAGAAACCCTATTGTTATTGTTAGTGTTATTATTAATATTATTATTAGTGGTTCACCGGTAGGAGAAACCCTATTGTTATTGTTAGTATTATTATAATTGTTATTAGGTGTTCTCCGGTAGGACAAACCCTATTGTTATTGTTAGTGTTATTATTATATCCATATAAAATGTAACTTATAATCAACAATAGGTCCGATTGACCTGCCCTTTGGCTTACAAGTGTCTCATACCTGCTGCCGGGTGATAAGGAATAAGAGATACATTGCAAGATGGTGGACAAAATGGCTGACCAGTGTAAAACAAATGCATCCATACACCTCATGTGTGCATTATATCATGGCAAAATTATATAAATTGGACCACTGAAAATATAGACCACGTCTACCTACCTCAAAGAGACCCGACCCAATTCCTCCACAGGTGGCGCCACAGGCGCCACTGACCCTTTAATGCATTTTTTCCACAATTATGCCATTTACACCCTGATTGACCTAGAATGCTGATTCTTTGTGTACCTGCCTCATTCCCCAAGGGGTACAACTATGCCTCAAGAACCTATCATGTCTGCCATCTTGAATATTTTGTACAGTGAACATTTCTTGAAAACTATAAAAATCTACATAAAATCAACAATAAACCTGATTGACCTGGCAGTCGGCAACAATGTGTCTTATACATTTCTCCCGATAGGGTGTTCACAGTTACGAGATAAAATCCAAGCTGACAAATAGGCTGACCAGTATAAAACTAATGCATGAATAAACGGCATGTGTGCATTACATTAGGGCACAATGAAAATATAGACCATGTATGCCTTCCACACAGACACCAGACCTGATTCCTCCACAGGGGGCGCCACAGGCCACACAAAATAAACTTTTTTCACAATGACACTATTTGCACTCTGATTGACCTGGAATGCTAATTCTTTGACTACATGTCTAATTCCTTATGAGGTGCAACACTGCATCAAGAACCAATCATGTCCAACATCTTGGATATTTTGTACAGTGAACATCATATAAAACTTATAAAAATCTACATATAACCCTGAACCATACAAAATCAACAATAACCCTGATTGACCTGGCAATCGGCATACCTGTGTCTTATACATGTCTCCCTATAGGGTGGTAAAGGCTAAGAGATATATTACAAGATGGTGGACAAAATGGCTGACCAGTGTAAAACATATGGATACATACACTTCATGTGTGCATTACATTATGGCACAATGAAAATACAGACTAGTTATATCATCCACACAAACACTGGACCTGATTCCTCCACAGGGGACACCACAGGCCACACATAAATGCATTTTTCCACAATAATGCCAATTCCACTCCGATTGACCTAGAAAGCAGATTCTTTGTGAACATGCCTCATTCCCCAGGATGAATAAAAACATGCCTCATTCCCCAGGATTAACAAAATAGCATCAAGGACCTATCATTTCTGCCATCTTGGAATTAATTTACAGTGAAAATTTCCTGTAACGTATAAAGGTCTACATAAAATCAACAATAACTCTGTTTAACAACGCCAGCAGCATATATGTGGCTAATAGATCTCTCCCTATAGCATGTTTAACACTAAGAGAAATAATACAAGATGGTGGACATCATGGCTGACCACAGTAAAAAACATATGAAAGTGCTTAACATGTGAGTTTCTGCTGCCATATGCTTACAATGTTTATATGACTGCTTCCCTACACTCACCATGTCACAGGAGAACCCCGTCCCATGGTTGCTTGCAACTATATTTATTATTTTTATTCTTGTAGCCAAAATTGCGAAATAACTAAAAATGTCCCTGGTAACTTTTTTTATAACTTTGCCCACTTCAACTACAGTCCCCGTGTAACTACCTCATCGACACCCGCCCCGATTTGTCCACCAGGGGCACTACAATACACAATTCAATTAGCAAATTACAAAATGATGCTATATGCTCCCCAATTTACCTAGTATGCTGATTCTTTGTGTACCTGCCCTATTTCTCATGATGAACAAAAAAGCCTCAAGAACCCATAAAATCCGCCATCTTGGATTTTTCTGTGTGGTGAAAATTTGGCAAAACCTATAAAAATTATCTTAAAATCAAAAATATGTCAGATTGACCAAGATTGACAAGTGTCTCATAAATGCCGCCCTATAGGGTGATAAGGAATAAGAGATACATTGCAAGATGGCGGACAAAATAGCTGACCAGTGTAAAACAAATGCATCCATACACCTCATGTGTGCATTACATAATGGCACAATGAAAATATAGACAATGTATACCTATCATACAGACACCAGACCGGAATATATAGACATTTATACCAAACGCACAGACACTGGACCCGATTCTTCCATTGGGGGCGCCACAGGCCAGGCCCTAATAAATTTTTTTCACAAGGACACTGTTTTCACACCGATTGACCTAGAATGCTGATTCTTTGTCTACATGCCTAATTCCCCAGGAGCTGCAATGCTGCATCAAGTCCCAATCATGCCCGCCATCTTGGATATTTGTCCAGTGAACATTTTATGAAACCTATAAAAATCTGCATAAAATCAACAACAACTCTAACTGACCTGGCAATCGGCAACCATATGTCTTATACATGTCTCCCTATAGGGTGTTCACAGCTAAGATATAAAATACAAGATGGCGGACAAAATGGCTGACCAGTGTAAAACAAATGCATCCATAAACTTCATGTATGCGTTACATTATGGCACAATGAATATATAAAACATGTATACCTACCACACAGACACCGGACCCAATTCCTCCACTGGGGGCGTCACAGGCCATGCCCTAATAATTTTTTCCACATTGACACTGTTTCCACCCCGATTGACCTAGAATGCTGATTCTTTGTCTACATGCCTAATTCCCCAGGAGGTGCAACGCTGCATCAAGACCCAATCATGTCTGCCATCTTGGATATTTTGTGCAGTGAACATTTTATGAAACCCATGAAAATGTATTAAAAATCAACACTAACTCTGACTGACCTGACAATCGGCAAACTTGTGTCCTATATGTGTCTCCCTATAGGTTGATAAAGGCTAAGAGATATAATACAAGATGGCGGACAATGGCTGACCACTGTAAAACTTATGGATGCATACACTTCATTTGTGCATTACATTAAGGCACAATGAAATTACAGGCCATGTGTATTTTCCACACAGACACCTGATCCCATTCCTCCACAAGATGCACCACAGGCCACGCCTTAATGCATTTTTTTCCACAGTTTCCAGTTGCATTTCCACCCAGGCTGACCTAGAATACTGATTTTTTGTGTACATGCGTCATTCCCCATGAGGGCCAAAATTGCCTCAAGAACCTATCATGTCTGCCATCTGGGATTTACTTCTACAGTGACAATTTCATGAAACACAAAATTTGACAGAATTATCTTAAAATCACCTGGTAGTCTTATTGATCTGACTGTTGGTCTACACGTGTATCATATGTGTCTCTCCATAGGGTTCTAAGGAATAAGAGATAAATTGCAAGATGGCGTCGGAATGACATCAGTAAAATGGTGGTTAATGTAAGTACATTGGACAATAGAAGGTAGATGATAAAATGAAGTAACCAACTTCTATGCTATCTGTATTTTTGTCACACACAAAAACACATACACACACACACACACTCTTAGTGAAACATTAAAAAAACATATACTTGCAGTGTCCTATCACTGCGTTTTCCATTGCCAACGTTTTTGTCTATGGCCTTAGAGAGTTATCCATCAATGGCCATGGCTGTGTCTATGCCTTTCGCAGGTGGACTGTATGTCAACAATTAATCTGATTGACCTGGCCAGTGGCATACATGTGTCACATACATGTCTCCATTAGGGTGTTATGACAATTTTCCTATCATGTTAAACCTCCATGGCCATGTCTGTGTCTATGCCATTAGAAAGTGGCACGTATGCTGCTGGCCAGGTCAATAAATCTGATTGACCTGGCCAGCGGCATACGTGTCTTATACATGTCTCCCTTATAGGTTGTTAAAAGTGAAGAAATGTTTACATGTAATTTTCTGTATTTCAGAAAGATAGTATAATTCCTTTATCAGGAAGCACAAGAATGATCTGATTTCCACAGACCTTGATTCGCTGTTCACAAAAATAATCTGTATAAATTCTTTTCCATTTTCAATGTTCCAGCATTCTTTGCTGCAGTTCATTTTGTTGATGTTTTTGTTTGTTGTAAATGATATGAAGGTTACAGAGCTTTGCTTTTTATTTCATCTTGTAGTTTATTTACAATGGTACACTCTTGAATGTTTTTTGGGGGATTCTGGTTGTTTTTGGGTGCCAACCATAGAAAGGAAGACCATTCTGTTTGGTCTGCTTTGCTGCTTCATGATGTCATAAGTATTGCAGAGCTCTGATTCTTCCATGTTTCTGCCTACCATGTTTTTGTGGATTTTGGGATGGCCTCAGTTGACTGACCTAACAATTAGTGTGCGTTTGGCTCATATGTGTCTCTCTATTCGGTTGTAAGGATTAAGAGATGAATTGCAAGATGGTGGAGCAGTGACATCAGTAAAATGTAATTCTATTATAAAGACTGTATTACATAGTGTTTACATAGTGGACATTTCATGAAACCTATAAAAATGATCTTTTACTCAACAGTAACTCTTATTGACCTTTCCAGTGTCATAGGTGTCTTATACATGTCTCCCTATTGGGTGTAGAAAGCTGAGATAAAATAAAAGATTGCCGACAAAATGGCTGACCAGTGTAAAAATGATTGATGCATGAACTTCATTTGTGAGTAATATCATGACACAATGAAAATATTGAACACCAATACCTACCACAGACACCCGACCCAATTCCTCCACAAGGGGCGACACAGGCCACGCCCTAATGCATTTTTTCCACAATTATGCCATTTCCACCCCTATTGACCTAAATATCTGATTCTTTGTGTACATGCCTCATTCCCCAGGATGTACAAAACTGCATCAAGGACCTATCATGTCTGCCATCTTTGATATATTTTACAGTGAAAATTTCATGAAACTTATAAAAATCTACATAAAATCAATAATAACTCTGATTGACCTGGCAATCGGCAACGATGTGTCTTCTACATTTCTCCCTATAAGTTGTTCACAGCTACGAGATAAAATACAAGATGGTGGACAATATGGCTGACCACATTAAAAAATATTTTAAAGTGCTTACCATAACCATGTCACAGGAGAACCCCATCCCATGGTTGCTTGAAACTATATTTATTATTATTAGGGGTCCAAGCAGCGGAACCCTATTGTAATTGTTATGTTTTTTATTATTATTATTATTATTCCGCCATTTTTTCAAATTCACCTACTTCTGCTGGCTAACATTTTTGTGAGACAGGTCTTGTTGATGAGGCCAGCTGCAGTCGGGAAGAAAATGTGCTTTGGTCCTGATGGACCTCAGCCTCATGCCGTTGGGCAGTGGTTCAAAGAGTTTATGCCCAGGGTGGGAGGGGTCAGCAACAATCTTTTTTGCCCGCCTCTGGGCCCTGGAGTTGTGCAGGTATTCAAGGGATGGTGATGGAGGTGGTGAGGATAGGGTGTAGATGTGTTGTCAGTGTAGAAGTGCACCACCATTGGATTTGGTAGGTTGTGGTTCTTGAGCTGCCGCAGGAAGCTCAAGAACTACAACCTGGTGAGGGAGCTGTTGTTCAACTCACACTTGAGGTCTGGATAGTCAGTGCAATGACATTTTTATTTGTCCACTTTTGTGTAAGGTTTTGCAGAAAGAGTTTTGAACATTGAATCATGTGGAAACAGGTGAATAGTGTTTACAGTTATGGGAAGTGTGTTTTTGGGAATGAAGTAAGGGTATGGGTTTTTGTGCTACGTGACCCATCTGGATAACAAGTAAGTAGTTCGCTATTTATGATAGTTAGCACCGTGTTACGTCATTTGCATTATAATAATGATGTAAAAATGTTGTTCTGTTGACATACTTTGGTCTCTTACTGATTTTATAACAAGAAGTGAATACAAACTGCGCTAACAGTCCACTGCTGCCATCTAGTGGTCGTTTGGTGTGATTACAACCTTGAAATAAGGAAAATATATTAGTATTCATGAAAAATTGTTCCATATCAATTTTAATGAAACAACAAGTTTAGAATAAAACATACACATATTTATGAAAAGTCAGGGTCCTATAGGTACATGGGTTTCATTTCCACAAAGTTATTACCTACGGTCAAAATGACTGCCTTGGTAGTTCTAGCGTACAAACAACGCAGCTATTTCATTATGACATGGTGTTTCTTAAAGAAAGCAAAGACCCATTATCTTTGGCACCTTGTGCTTTACTTCATCTGGGATTAAAACAAGCAAAATAATCAGACATACAGCATTTGTTCCTTTGTTTATATCAAGCCAGACAAGACAGTCTCAAAAGCAAACACTGGCCCACTGGAACTGACTCTATAGTGCCTAATATTGCTACTTCACCTCACTTTGAAGTTGACCCTACCTTGCAACAGTCAATTTCTCAAGTCCACTCAAACATTAGTTTATCTATTGGCCTAATTTCTTTTAGGAACATGCATGAATTGATTTAAATTGTCCATCATCCAAATTCAACCACATTTTATAACCGGAGAGAGAAACAAAACTCTCAACCCCAAGAAAATAGGCTATATAAACGCCAGCATTGAATTGGCATGGTGAACCTAAACTTGAAAAACTTTTAGGCTTTTGGCCTGCTTATACACTGAACAGCCATAACATTCTGACCACCTGCCTAATATTGTGTAGGCCCCCTTTTGCTACCAAAACAGCCCTGGCCCATCGAAGCATGGACTCCTCTAGACATCTGAAGGTATGCTGTGGTTTCTGGCACCAAGACGTTAGCAGCAGATCCTTTAAGTCATGTAAGTTGCGAGGTGGGACCTCCAGGGATTGGACTTGTTTGTCCAGCACATCCCAAAGATGCTCAATTGGATTGAGATCTGGGGAATTTGGTGGTCAAGTCAACACCTTGAACCTGTTGTTGTGTTCCTCAAACCATTCCTGAACCATTTTTGCTTTGTGGCAGGGCGCATTATAATGCTGAATGAGGCCAATGCCATCAGGGAATACAGTTGCCATGAAAGGGTGCACATGGCCTGCAACAACGCTTAAGTAGGTGGTATGTGTCAAAGTAACATCCTCATAAATGGCAGGACCCAAGGTTTCCCAGTAGAACATTGTCCAAAGCATCACACTGCAATCGCCGGCTTGCCTCCTTCCCATAGTGCATCCTGGTGGCATGTGTTCTCTAGGTAAGCAACGCAAACACACCCGGCCATACATGTGATGTAAAATTCATCAGACCAGGCTACATTCTTCCAATGCTCCATGGTCCAGTTCTGATGCTCACGTGCCCATTGTAGGCGCTTTCAGCAGTGGACAGGGGTCAGCATGGGCACCCTGACTGGTCTGCGGCTATTCAACCCCATATGCAACAAACTGCGATGCACTGTGTGTTCTGAAACCTTTCCATCAGTACCATCATTAACCTTTTCAGCAATTTGAGCTACAGTAGCTCGTCTGTTGGATCGGAAGACACAGGCCTGCCTTCGCTCCCCACGTGCATCAATGAGACTTGGCCGCCCATGACCCTCTCGCCGCTTTTCCTTCCTTTGACCACTTTTGATAAGTACTGACCACTGCAGACTGGGAACACCCCACAAGGGCTGCAGGTTTGGAGATGCTCTCACCCAGTCGCCTAGCCATCAAAATTTGGCCCATGTCAATGTTGCTCAGATCCTTACGCTTGCCCATTTTTTCTGCTTCTAACACATCAACTTTGAGGACAGAATGTTGCTGCCTAATATATCCCACTCACTGACAGGTGCCATGAAAACAAGATCAGATCAGTGTTGTTCACTTCACCTGTCAGTGGTCATAATATTATGGCTAACCGGTGTATGTAGCACAGAAGTTTTGACTTATCTCACCTTGAAGTTTCCCCAAACTTCCAACAGTTTACACTGCCTGACCAAAAAAACATAACCGTTTGGATTTAAATAAGGTGATACTTAAGAGCCTATGATTGAATAATTTCTGCAATGATTAACATGTTTCAGCTGGATACAATTATTTTTACCCTAACTTATGCAGTGAGTAGCTTCTCATTTCTTAAACAACCATATCGGAAGAAAAGATGTTACTGTGTTTCAGAAGGTTGAAATTATTGGCCTGCATCAAGCAAAGAAAACCACTAAGGAGATTGCTGAAATTACTGGAATTGGGTTAAGAACTGTCAAACGCGTTATTAAAACCTGGAAGAATAGTATTGAACCGTCAACTCTGAACCGTCAAAATTGGACTCTGGAGCAATGACGAAAGGTCATGTGGCCTAATGAGTCCAGACTTACCCTATTCCAGAGCAATGGGCGTGTCAGGGTAAGAAGGGAAGCGCAAGAAAAAATAAACCCATCATGCATATTGCCCACTCTATAAGCCTCTGAAGGCAGTATTGTGATCTGGGGTTGCATCATTTGGTTAGGTCTGAACTCAGCAACTTTATGTGGCAATAAAATGAAATCAGCTGAGTACCTGAATATACTGAATGACCAGGTTATCAAATCAATTTATTTTTTGAGGAATCATTTTAACACATGAATTGGCCACCACAGAGTCCTGACCTTAGCCCCATTGAAAGTCTTTCGGATGTGCTAGAGAAGACTTTACGGAGTGGTTTGCCTCTCCAGTTGTCAATACAAGATCTCAGCCAAAAATGTATGCAAGTCTGGACAGAAATAAATGATTTGATGTTGCGTAATGTAGTGTCAGTGCGAATTCATGAAATATTAGAGTGTGCAACTTTTTTTGGGCCAGTGTATTTCTCAAGTCTGTTCATGAAAGACCTGTGAATGGCACACACCCAATCTGGTCAATTGACATAAAAGTTCCAATAAGTGCTAACAGCTACGCGTTTAACACGATCAGATCAAGTTGCCACAGTGACTCTGGACAGCTTCGCCCCGCCCATAGGCCAATGCTTCTAGCGACACTTACCGGCCAAAGATGAGATTTTCAAATGCTCATAACTTTTGCCCTGATTGTGGAAAAACTGGTATAATATGATGTCGAAACAGGTGCTGTACAACTTTGCAAGGGGCTGTTTTCATTTCTGCCTGATTACATTTTCCAATGTTTTGAATTTTCTGAAAAACCTACCTTTGAGAAGTAGTCCTATGCTGTTTGTCCTTTTTGCAAGAAACTTCACAAATAGCATCTATGGATAGTGCCCATCAATAAATATTAACAATATTAGACATTTCAAACACAGCAGATGTCATATGTCATCAACTTCCTGAGTCCTAAAATTTCACAGGAAGTGAAAGCATATCTCCACAACCGTTTGTCCGATTCTCACCAAATTTGGTATGCATCATTGGTATGACAAGGTAAGGACATATGCAGTGTGTGGCGCCAATTGGCCATTTGGGGGCGCTTTTCCAGAAAATCACATTAAACGCTCATTAATCCTGAACACAAACAGGCCTACACAACGTATAAGGCCTATCCTGGAATGGCGTTCTTATAGCTTGGACCCCTTAATTGCTGCTTGCAGCTATATTTATTATTAATATTTTCCTTGAAACTGCTGAATAACTCAAAAAGTCCTTGATGAAAAATTATATAAATTGGACCACTGAAAATATAGACCACGCCACACCCACATTCCGATTTTTCACATTGATGCCATTTCCACCCCCATTTGACCTAGAATGCTGATTCCTTGTATACATGCCTCATCTCTCATGATGAACAAAAAAGCCTCAAGAAGCCATGAAGTCCACCATTTTAGATTTTTCTGTACAGTAGAAATTTGGCAAAACCTATTAAAATGTATATAAAATCAACAATAAGTGCGATTGACCGTCCCTTTGGTGAACGGGTGTCTCATACATGCCTCCCTTATTCCTGATAAGGAATAAGAGATACATTGCAAGATGGCGGAAAAAATGGCTGACCAGTGTAAATCAAATGCATCCATACACTTCATGTGTGCATTACATTATGGCAATATGATATAAATTGGACCACTGAATATATAGACCAAGTATACCTACCCAAAAGAGACCCGACCCGATTCCTCCACAGGGGTCGCCACAGGCCAGTCCCACATTCCGTTTTTCCACAATGGTGCCATTTCCATCACGATTGACGTAGAATGCTGATTCTTTGTGGACATGCCTCATTTCTCATGATGAACAAAAAAGCCTCAAGAACCCATAAAGTCCACCATCTTGGATTTTTCTGTACAGTGTAAATTTGGCAAAACATAAAAAAATGTACTTAAAATCAACAATAAGTCCGATTGTTGACCTGCCCTTTGGCATACAGGTGTCTCATACATACCTCCCTATAGGGTGATAAGGAATAAGTGATGCATTGCAAGATGGCTCTTGCATTGCAAGATAAGGAATAAGTGATGCATTGCAAAATGTATACCTAACATACAAACACCAGACCGAAATATATAGACTATGTATACCAAACACACAGACACCGGACCCGATTCTTCCACTGGGGGGCGCCACAGGCCAGACCCTAATTAATTATTTTCACAGTGACTCTGTCTCCACCCCAATTGACCTAGAATGCTGATTCTTTGTCTACATGCCTAATTCCCCTAATTCCCCTATCATGTCCACCATCTTGGATGATTTGTACAGTGAACATTATATGAAACCTATAAAAATCTACATAAAATCAACAATAACTCTGATTTACCTGGCAATTGGCAACCATGTGTCTTATGTGTCAACCATGTGTCTCCTTATATGGTGTTCACTGCTAAGAAATAAAATACAAGGTGATGGACAAAATGGCTGACCAGTGTAAAAGAAATGCATCCATAAACTTCATGTGTGCGTTACATTGTGGCACAATGAATATATAGACCATGTATACCTACCACAGAGACACCGGCCCCGATTCCTCCACAGGGGGCACCACAGGCCACGCACAATCTTTTTTTTTCACAATGACACTATTTCCATCCCGATTGACCTAGAATGCTGATTTTTTTGTCTACATACCTAATTCCTCAGGCGGTGCAACACTGCATCAAGAACCAATCATGTCCGCCATCTTACGTATTTTGTACAGTGAACATTGTATGAAACGTATAAAAATGTACTTCAAATCAACAATAACTCTGATTGACCTGACAATCGGCATTCCTGAGTCTTATACATGTCTCCCTATAGACATAGGGAGGTAAAGGCTAAGAGATATATTACAAGATGGTGGACCAAATGGCTGAGCCGTGTAAAACTTATGGATACATACACTTCATGTGTGCGTTACATTATGGCACAATGAAAATACAGATTAGTTATATCATCCACACAGACACCCGACCCGATTCCTCCACAGAGGGCGCCACAGGCCATACCTTGATGCATTATTTCCACAATTATGCCATTTCCACCGCATTTGACCTAGAATGCTGATTTTTTGTCTACATGTCTCATTCCCCAAGACTTGCAACACCTTATCAAAAAACAATAATTTCCTGCCATCTCGGATATTTTGTACAGCGCCCTTTTTACAGAACCTATAAAAATGTATGTAAAATCAACAATAACTCCAAATGACCTGGTTATTGGTATACCCGTGTCTTATACAAGTCTCCCTATAGAGTGGTAAAGGCTAAGGGATATATTACAACATTGCAGACAAAATGGCTGACCAGTGTAAAACAAATGCATCCAAAAACTTCATGTGTGCATTACAGTGTGGCACAATGTATATATAGACCATCAGTGGCGTCGTTAGGCCTGGGCGTCCGGGGATAATGTAATGCATGCGTGCATTACATTATGGCACAATGAAAATATAGACCATGTATACCAACTACACAGACACGGGACCCGTTTCCTCCACAGGGCGCCACAGGTCACGCCTAATTAATTAGCTGAAATCGTCAGGTTTCGTCTTGATCTGCAACACAACCCGGAGGACTTTGGACAGGGACAGCAACGGGTCTTTCAAGCCTGGTACTCCTCAGGTGTGGGCCAAGACTTCATGTCCTCCTAAGTTTAAAACGGCAGAAGACAGGGAAAATTTAGAAAATGCATTACTTAGATCTACAAGGATTTATAGTGGAGGAGAACTGACCCTACTCCCCCAGCACAATAATATAGCAGCGTAAGACCATGGGGCTGAGACAGGGGGGTCCAGTGAAACTGTGGCCCTATCCGGGGGAGGCCCCGGACAGGGCCCAACAGGCAGGAAATCAATCCACCCACACTGCCAAGCATCAACCAAAGGGACACCCACCAACCGCAACCACCCTGAATGAGGGCCGAGTATAGCCAGCAGAGTACAGCCCAATTGCACAAGTGCGCAACAGAGAGACAACAACAAGCCAGTGACTCTGCCCCCGAATGGCATTGGAGGGAGGGCATCCCAGTGGCGATGAGAGCCCACCTGGCAAGACAGCAAGGGTAGACAGTATCAAGCCTTTCTGGTCACCTTCACACCCCTGGGCCAGACTACATTTAATCATAGACCATGCTGTAGAGATGAGTCTTTAGTAGACACTTGAGTCTGCACTGAGTTTGCATTTCTAAGCTTAATTGGCAGATCATTCCGCAGTAGTGGAGCTCTATGAGAGAAGGCCCTGCCTCCAGCTGTTTGTTTAGAAGTACTAGGTACAATTAAAAGGCCTGCATCTTGCGATCTAAGGTTACGTCTAGGTATGTATGGCTGGATCATTTCAGTGAGGTAAGTAGGAGCAAGTCCATGTATTGATTTATAGGTTAACAATAAAACCTTAAAATCAGCCCTAACCCTAACAGGGCAGCCAGTGTAAAGAGGCTAGTACTGGAGTACTGTGTTCACATTTTTTGTTCTAGTTAGGATTCTAGCAGCCGTGTGCAGCACTAATTGAAGTTTATTTATTTATTTATCAGAGTAACCGGAAAGAACAGCATTGCAGTAATCTAATCTGGAAGTAAAAAAGCATGGACTAGTTTTTCTGCAACAGTTTTTAATAGAAAGTTTCTGATTTTTGCCATGTTTTGAAGATGAAAATAAGCAGCTCTTGAGACATATTTTATATGTTCATCAAAGGAGAGGTCAGGGTCAAGGGTATTGCTGAGGTTTCTTACAGTTTTTGGGGATACGACCATGCAGCCGTCGAGGTTCACAGTGAGATCTGCCAACAAAGCTCTTTGTTTCTTGGGTCCTTAAACAAGCATTTCTGTTTTTCTTGAGTTTAAAAGCAAGAAGTTCTCTGTCATCCACTTCCTAATATCTGAAATGCATGCTTCCAAAGTAGCTAATTTTGGGGCTTCTCCATGCTTCAATGAAATATATAACTGTGTATCATCAGCATAACAGTGAAAATTGACATTGTGATT
>JACXGI010004286.1:29363-55163 GCA_016801175.1 Esox masquinongy
ATGAACTGATATCTTTCAGATAAATAAGATTTAAACCAGGCTAGAACATGTCCACGTAGCCCAATATGGGTTTCCAGTCTCTCTAAGAGAAGGGAGTGATCAATAGTGTCAAAAGCAGCACTAAGATCAAGAAGCAACAGGACGGATGCGGAACCTTTGTCTGAGGCCATTAGAAGGTCATTTGTTACCTTCACGAGTGTAGTCTCAGTGCTATGATGGAGTCTAAAACCGGACTGGAGCATTTCACAAACAGCTGCCTCCAGCTGTTTGTTTAGAAATTCTAGGTACAATTAAAAGGCCTGCATCTTGCGATCTAAGGTTACGTCTAGGTATGTATGGCTGGATCATTTCAGTGAGGTAAGTAGGAGCAAGTCCATGTATTGATTTATAGGTTAACAATAAAACCTTAAAATCAGCCCTAACCCTAACAGGGCAGCAAGTGTAAAGAGGCTAGTACTGGAGTACTGTGTTCACATTTTTTGTTCTAGTTAGGATTCTAGCAGCCGTGTGCAGCACTAATTGAAGTTTATTTATTGATTTATCAGAGTAACCGGAAAGAACAGCATTGCAGTAATCTAATCTGGAAGTAAAAAAGCATGGACTAGTTTTTCTGCAACAGTTTTTGATAGAAAGTTTCTGATTTTTGCCATGTTTTGAAGATGAAAATAAGCTGCTCTTGAGTACTTCCAACTTGGTGGAGCGCCACTTTCGCTCCAATTTTCTGGAGGCTTGCTTGAGTGCTTTAGTATTGTCTGTGTACCAGGGAGCAAGTTTCTTGTTGCGTATTTCTTTTTTGTTTTTAGTGGTGCAACCGTATCTAAGTATTTCGCAGTGTTGAGTTTAGATCCTCGATTAGATCGTTTGCGGATTTATTTACTCTGTTGTTGATGAGCGAGCTTGTAAGAAGATCAAGAAATCTATTTGTAGTCCGAGAATTTATAGTACTTTTGAAACTCATTGTACTTTTGAAACTCATTGTATATTGTATAGGCTTTTGAAACTTATTGTTTGCGGAGCAAGTGGATTTCTTGTTTTAACGGTAAATGTAATAAGACAGTGATCCGATATTCCAGGATTTTGGGGGGAAATTATTAGATCTACAATATCTATTTCTCGTGACAGGACTAAATCTAAGGTATGATTGTGGCAGTGTGTGTACCAACAAACAAAGAGACCCGACCCGATTCCTCCACAGGGGGCGCCACAGGCTATGCCCACATTCAGTTTTTTCACATTGATGCCATTTTCACCCCAATTGACTTAGAACAGGCATGGGCAACTGGCAGCCCCCACCCCCTCTTTTTGCGGCCCTCGGATGAATTTAGAAAACAGTAAAAAAAAATAATAATATTAAAAAAAATATTGAAAAAAAATCTTTTTTTTTTTTTTATCATGTTAAATGTGTTGTAAAGTTAGTATTGGAACCAAAATCTATGCTGGAAAAAAAACATGAAATAGACCTGAAATAATTGTTTGCATGTTTACATATATAACAGTAATTTCAGGGTCTTTGAAAGCTGTTGTGATGTCTTTCTAAATGTAGCTGAGAGTGTGCTGTTTGAGAGTGTGATGTTTGAGCCATAAAAACACTTGATGATACCTATTACAAAAATATCAAAGTAGTGAAAACATCCAAAAAACTTATAGTGTTGAAGGGGTTCACGTGTTTAATTACACGGCAGCAAACATGCTGAATCCCGGGAGAGATGAGCAGAGCAGGAAAACATTGTTCAATATTTTAAAATTGCCCAGATATACGTGAACTAGCATCAGACCTAGTTTACTTTTAATGTATTTGTTAATAAGTTAATCTGCGGCCCCCTGACGACTGCGGCCCCCTGATGTTATTCCAAGTTAATCTGCGGTTGCCCAACCCTGATTTAGAATGCTGATTCTTTGTGTACATGCCTCATTTCTCATGATGAACAAAAAGCCTCAAGAACCCATAAAATCCACCATCTTGGATATTACGGCACTGTGGAAATTTGCAAAATATATACAAAATAACTTAAAAATAACAATAAGTCAGATTGATCTGCCCTTTGGCAAACAGGTGTCTCATGCATGCCTCCATATTGCGTGATAAGGAATAAGAGATATATTGCAAGATGGCGGACAAAATGGCTGACAACTTAAAAACAAATGCATCCATACACATCATGTGTGCATTACATTATGGCAAAATGAAATAAATTGATAAAATTATAAATATAATGAAAATACACGTCTACCTACCTCAAAAGAGACCCGACCAGGTATATCATCCACACAGATCCCCAACCCGATTCCTACACAGGGGGCGCCACAGGCCACACCTTAATGCATTTTTTCCACAATAATGCTATTTCCACCCCAATTGACCTAGAATGTTGATTCTTTGTGTACATGGTTCATTCCCCAAGGGGTACCAATATGCCTCAAGGACCTATCATGTCTGCCATCTTGAATATTTTGTACAGTGAACATTTCTTGAAACCTATAAAAATCTACATAAAATCAACAATAACCCTGATTGACATGGCATTTGGGAACCATGTGTCTCATACATGTCTCACGATAGGGTGTTCACAGTTACAAAATAAAATACAAGATGGCGGACACAATGGCTGACCAGTGTAAAACTTATCGATACATACATTTCATGTGTGCATTACAATATGGCACAATGAAAATACAGATCAGGTATATTATGCACACAGACCCCCAACCCAATTCCTCCACAGGGGGCGCCACAGGCCACACCTTAATACATTTTTTCCACAATTATGTCATTTCCACCCCGATTGACCTAGAATGCTGATTCTTTGTATACATGCCTCATTCCCCAAGGGGTACAAATATGCCTCAAGGACCTATCATGTCTGCCATCTTGAATATTTTGTACAGTGAACATTTCTTGAAACCTATAAAACTCTACATAAAATCAACAATAACCCTGATTGACATGGCATTCGGCAACCATGTGTCTCATACATGTCTCCCGATAGGGTGCTCACAGTTACGAGAGAATATACAAGATGACGCACATATTGGCTAACCATTGTAAAACAAATGCAAAAATAAACTTAATGTACATTACATTAGAGCACAATGAAAATATAGACCATGTATACCTTCCACACAGACACGGGACTTGATTCCTCCACAGGGAGCGCCACAGGCCACGCCCTAATTAACTTTTTTTCACAATGACACTATTTGCACCCCGTTTGACCTAGAATGCTGATTCTTTGTCGACATGTCTAATTCCCCAGGAGGTGCAACCCTGCATCAAGAACATATCATGTCCGAAATCTTGATGATATGTCAAAAATCGACTGATTTATGACTTCACAAAGTTAGCCATTTATGCTAACTTTGTACTATAAAAATTAACATAAAATCAACCATTACTCCGATTGACCTGACTGTCAGTACATAGGTGTCTCATAAGTGCCTCCCTTTAGGGTGATAAGAAATATGAGATATATTGCAAGATTTGAACAATGAAGGCTGACCAGTGTAAAACAAACGCATCCATAAACTTCATGCATTACATTAAGGTACAATGAATAAATAGACCATGTATACCTAGCACACAGACACCGGACACAATTCTTCCTCAGGGGGCACCACAGGCCCTGCCCCAATTAATTTTTTTCACACTGACTGTTTCCACCCCGACTGACCTGCAATTCTAATTCTTTGTCCACATTCCCCAAGACTAGCAACATTGTATCAAGAACCAATCATGTCCTTCTTGGTCATTTTATACAGTGAACATTTTATGAAACCTATGAAAACGTACTTAAAATCAACGATAACGCTGATTGACCTTGCAATCAGCAAACCTGTGTCCTATACGTGTCTTCCTATAGGGTGGTAAAGGCCAAGAGATATAATACAAGATGGCGGACACCTGACCCCATTCCTCCACAAGATGCGCCATAGGCCACACCTTAATGCATTTTTTCCATTATTATGCCATTTCTGCCATCTGGGATTTACTTCTACAGTGACAACTTCATGAAACAGAAAATTAGACAGAATTATCACCTGGTAGTCGTTTTGACCTAACTGTTGGTGTACACGTGTCTCATATGTGCCTATTTATAGGGTTGTAAGGAATAAGAGATAAATTGCAAGATGGCAGCGCAATGACATCAGCAAAAATGTGGTTAATGTAAGTACATTGGACAATAGAAGGGAGATGATAAAATGATGTAACCTACTTCTATACTATCTGTATCTTTTTGTCACACACAGAAACGCACACACACACATACACACACACACACACACTTAGTGAAACATTAAAAAAAACTTTCATTTGCAGTGTCCTACCACTGCGTTTTCCATTGCCAGTGTTTATGTCTATGGCCTTAGAGAGTTTTCCGTCAATGGCCATGTTTGTGTTGATTAATTTATTACCATATCCTTATTTATCCAATATTCTGCAAATTAACTGTAATAAATGGATTGTTTTAGACTAGGCCTGAATTTGCTTTCGACTGTTCATTGTTGCCACGTATAGAAGAAGACCTAGGTCAGCATGCCCTGTTCTTAGAAGTGATTATGGCCACAACCGAGGTGCCAGGCCTCAAATCTATCTTATCTATTACAGATGGCACAAAGTTGCCTGTGCCTCTGTTTCTTCCATTTGGGCAGGACAGAGACCAGGGGTAGCTCAGATCAGGAGGTCTGTTAACTCTGACCTAGGACTATGGTTGCCATGACAGTGTAGGGTCCTATCTTGTTTTCCGATTAGTATGACAACTTGTTTTTGTATGTATCTTATAGCATAAGAGATAATATTTTTGGGAGCTGACAAGGAGGGGTATAAAGAGGTGGAAGCAATAATGTATGATCAGAACAATTGTTATGACACTGCTCTGTTGGTCTCTGTACTTATACTCTGTTTTGTAAAAACGATTGTTCCCGTGGATCCACGTAATTAAACTGAAATAATCAACTGTTATACGAACGACTGTTGAGTCTCTTTCCATAATAAATTGCAAAAAAGTTTCCATCTTCCACAGTGTCTACGCCATTAGCAGGTGGTCTGTATGTCAACAATAAATCTGATTGACCTGGCCAGCGGCATACATGTGTCTTATACATGTCTCCATTATGGTGTTTAGACAATTTTCCTATCATGTTAACCCTCCATGGCCATGTCTGTGTCTATGCCTTTAGAAAGTGGATTGTAAATCAACAATAAATCTGACTGACCTGGCCAGCGGCATACATGTCTTAAACATGTCTCCCTTATATGGTGTTAAAAGTTAAGAAATGTTTACATGTAATTTTTTGTATTTCAGAAAGATAGTACAATTCTGTTATCAGGAAGCACAAGAATGATCTGTTTTCCACAGACCTTGATTTGCTGTTCACAAAAACTATGTATAGTCTATATACACACAGACACTCGACCCAATACGTCTGCATCACAGGCCACGTCTTAATGCATTTTTCCCTCAGTTATGCCAATTTCACCCCAATTGACCTACAGTGCTGATTTTTTGTGTACATGCCTCATTCCCCAGGAGGTAGAAAATTGCATCAAGGACCTATCATGTCTGCCATCTTGGATATTTTGTACAGTGAAAATTACATGAAACCTATTAAAAAATGTACATAAAATCAACAATACCTCTGACTGACCTGGCAATCGGCAACCATGTGTCTCATACATGTTTCCCTATAGGGTGGTCACAGCTAAGAGATAAAATACAATATGGCGGACAAAATGGCTGACCAGTGAAAAACAAAATGCATCCATAAAACTCATGAGTGCATTACATTATGGCACAATGAAGTTACAGATCAGGTGTATCATCCACAAAGATACCTGACCCGATTCCTCCATAAGGGGAGCCACAGGCCACGCCTTAATGCATTTTTCCCACAAATATGCCATTTCCACCCCTATTGACCTAGAATGCTGATTCTTTGTGTACATGTCTCATTCCCCAGGATGTACAAAACTGCATCAAGAACCTATCATGTCTGCCATGTTGGAAACTTATAAAAATCTACATAAAATCAACAATAACTGTTTGACCAGGTCAGCGGCATACGTGTCTAATAGATGTCTCCCTATAAAGTGTTTAAAACTAAGAGAAATAATACAAGATGGCGGACAATATGGCTGACCACAGTAAAAAATATATGAAAGTACTTACCATGTGATACTTTCTGCTACCATATGCTTACAATGTTGTTATGACTGCTTCCCTGTGCTCACCATGTCAGGAGAACCCCGTCACATGGTTGCTTGCAACTACATTTAGGGTTTCAGCAGTTCACTGGTGAAACCCTATTGTATTTGTTCCGGTTCATTATTAGGGTTTCAGCAGTTCACTGGTGAAACCCTATTGTGTTTGTTCTGGTTCATTATTTTTAGTGTTTCAGCAGTTCACTGGTGAAACACTGTTGTTTTTGTACAAGTTCATTATTATTAGTGTTTGAGCAGTTCACTGGTGAAACATTACTGTTTTTGTACCAGTTCATTGGTGTTTCAGCAGTTCACTGTCCGCCATGATGGATTTTCCGCCATTTTGGATTTTTTGAAAAACACAAAAAAATGTACTCCTCTGCCACCAAATGTCCAATCTTCACGTACTTTGATATTTGGCATCTAAGGACCAAGGTCCTCAAAAGTTATATCTGCCAGACCATTATGTCAAAAAACATGGATACTATTGACCAATGAACATGTGAGGGGATGTGGTTTTGCACATATATAGACATATCTCCTACAAGGATAATGGTATAATAATTGTACTTGGTACATATGTTGACAAGGACAATACGGAATGAATTACTGCAAGGATTTTTTTATCAACCACACGGTGGCCCTATTGAGGTTTTTCACATGAGCAAGTTCACCATACTCACCCCGTTGGAGTTACAGCCTTGAAAAGAGGTAGATAAGTCCACCTCCACACATGGAACATATTTGCCATTGGGACTCATTAACTTTGCTTTAATGGTTTGCCGGCCATTTTGACTCCTCCGGCACCAAATGTCCGATCTTCATGTACTTTGATATCTATGGACGATGGTCTTCAAAAGTTATGTCAATCAGGCCTGTATGTTGAAAAACATGGCCGCCATCGACAGATGAACATGTGCAGGGGCGTGGTTTTGCACATATATAGACATCTCCTATAAGGATAATGGTATTATGATTCTACTTGGTGCGTATGTTAACAAAGATGATACAACCATAATGACTGCAAAGATTTTTTTATCATCCACACGGTGCCGCTATTGAGGTTTCCCACATTTGCAAGCTCACCATGCTCAACCCGTTCAAAATAAAATCTTGAAAAGAGGTCTACAAGTCCATCTCCCAAGGAACATATTTGCAATTGAGACCCATTAATTCGGGCGTAATGCGTTTTTCACAAATTCTGAACAAACGCTACTTCTATAGCATCAAATGACCGATGTTAAGTGTGATTACATTTGGTACACATCAGGGTTGTGAATTTAGTTTATATGAAAGATGTTTCCATTTGGCCACATGGTGATACTAGTGAAAAGGAAAAAACATACATGTAATATTGTTTACAGCTATGGACATGAGCTGGATATGTGTCCTATTGGAAAAACTGCAACCTGGCTACTAATAGCTTAATGCTGAAACCTGCTAAATGCTAAATGCAGCTTTAACTATTATTATTTGTCTGTCGTTTTAAGGTGTTTTGTGCAGATTCCTGTGAGATAAAATGGCACAAAAGGGCCCAAATTTGCATGGTAGTACAGACCCATGGCCCAAAACTTCTGATGCAATGCCATGCAAATCGGCCTCACGGTGGTGCTGTCACAAGCCTCCAAAGTTGCATTTTTTGCAAGCTCACAACGCCCACCCCATGTGAGGTACAGTCTTGAAAATTGGTACATAGGTCTATCTCCTCACTAGGAAAATGTTTGCCAATGGGACCCATGAAGTCCTCCATGATGGATTTTCCGCCATTTTGGATTTTATGAAAAACACCTACAGATGTCGCTCGTTTAATTACAGCGTTTTCTTACTGCGGTTACGATCATAGTTTTGAAGTAGAAAAACACATCTTTTTATGGTAGAAAAACACATCTTATGACAGTTGGCGAATAGGCTGTCAGAGTTTATTGTATTTCATAGACAAATGCGTCAGTCGCTTATTGGTTGCATCAACTCATTTGTTTAATCAGCCAATATGGCCGTTAAAATTCCCAAATTCCAGCAGTATAGAATAGTTATATTTAATAACATATGTTTTAAATAGCCATACTGTATAATAGCCTACATTTAAACAGCAATAAAACACAAATTCTATGATCCAACAAATGTTTTTTATTTAAATTAGTCAGCATAATGAACTCTTCACAATCTTTGGGAACTGAGCATAAGGTGACACCAGAGACAATTCGTTGATCTCATTGTGCTTTGGGTTCATTTTCTTAATCGATCCTCTTCCTCTTTTTAACAGCAAGCCCTAATCGTGGCAAGTGAATTGTGCCGTTCGCTTGCCAGACTCCAACCTTTAAACTAATAATCTGATTTATTATTTTTAAGTAGGCAAACGTATTCTAAAAATCAACTCCTAATAAATTGTATACAAATATGAGTATGATATCGCACCAGTAAAACTTTTTCTTTTGATTGAGCATAAAAATAAAATAAAAAACCAAAATCGCAGCTTTCTGCACTATTGAAATTGCACATGTTCAAATTGCGATTCCAGATTATTAGTATAAAGGTTGGAGTCTGGCAAGCGAACGGCACGATTGTGTCAGTCTACACATATCTAGCCTATCTTCTAGCGCTCTTACAACACCTCTTCCCCTATCTTTTGCTATTTTAAGACAATAAAGGTTTACAATTCAAATGTCCAGCTGTATGTCTCAAATCGGTCAATCAAACTATGCAACACATTGTTCTGTTCATACCTCTCACTTGTCCCAATTTAAAAAAAAAAAAAAAACATCCCAATTCCGTGATGGCTAACGAAAGTAATAGCCACAACCCAATAAAGTAACAACATGCATGGGTCGGGGAAACCATACTAGCTGTGCTGGTACTCTGAACAGCAAATTAACCTGTCAGAAACATGAAAATGCGGCGTAGAGCCCACTGTGAAAGAATAGTGCGGAGTTGGGCTTGCTGTTAAGCAGCGAAAGAGGATTGATTAAGAAAATGAACCCAGAGGACAGTGCTAAGCCCGGAATGTATTGTGATCCTAGCAACGCCTCTGGTCAAGGATATCGTTTTCATTTTGTTTCACTAATAATGAATTACTGTGATACCTTTGATGAATTACATAGGAAGCTGGATCATCTTCATGGTTCTATAAAATAGTGACATTTCTTATTCAGACAGATTATATGTTTCATATTTTGTTTATCTCCTAAAATAAGGAATTTCATGAATAAGATTGCAATATTAAGTTTAGAGGTAAAACGGATTTTGTCACTCTGCATGTGATCAACTATGTCATCAACATTACACTTCATTCTCATTGTTAAGTTAATTCACAGGGAGTGTTATCCTTTATCTGGGGGTATCACCCATTAAGAGTGATTTGCGTCTGCCTGGGTACTCTCTGGCCACCTGGCTGTCGCAATTATTACATTGCCTGATCAAATTAATTTGAGCCACATCGCAATTATTTTTATAGACAAGGATCTTTTTGCACAATGTTTTGATTTCAAAATCATGTTTCTAATCTGAATAACGGATTTCATATTTACTGTACACCTGAATTCATTAATACATGTGGTTAAAACTTTTTTCTCATGTGTCTAATAGTTCATTTTAATCTTAATATAGTGTCCCACTTTACCTAACGATATGTCCCACTCAAAAAAAGAATAGCCTACATAGAAGGATTATTTCTAAGAACACAGGCAATAATATTTTCATTCATTTATTAGGCCCTACAAATGTACTAAAAAGCATTTAGTTTTCATTTCCATCTCATTTTGATGATGTACAAGGTAAAATAAGAGACACTGTCGACCAGTTTGCTACAATCAAAGGATATCGGCATGAATAGCCTTACAAAGGCATGTGATAAATAAATAAAGGAAAGGATGTTTTACAGTAGCCTACACTGTCACGGTGCCACCCGTGATCAAGCCAGCCTCCGGCTGCTGGCACCGATTTCACGGTGCCGCATTCACCGTGCCGCATTCACGGTCTCCACTATTAACACCTGTTCCTGATCACATCACCCAGGACTTCCCATCATTATGCACACTCATTACTAGGCGTACAGCTAAGAAAACCTGTGCACCAGGGTTTACGTTGGCTGGCAAAGGCTTTTCGCCGGTATCAGGTGTATTCTGCCAGATGAAAATGTAAACCGCCAAAATGTAAATAGATAAATGGATTAATAGCATATTAAATAGCCTAATATTGTGTGACCTGTATGATCTGTTGCCAAGAAAACAGCGAGCCTCTGCTCACTCTCACAATAAGACATTACTGAGTCATGTGACTAAGCTCGGTGCGAGAATCAAAAGCAGCACACTCCGGCACCAGCTCCAGCATAAGACTACGAAAGGTTGAAGGTGAATCAGACATAACAGGAGCCGGTTTAAAAAAAAATAGTGATGCTGCAACTAAGGCCAGCAAACGAGGTTCAGTAAATGATCTCAGCCAATAGTATAACTTTCTGCAGAGTCTGTCAAACACTTTTTTGCACGTGTGGGCTAGACATCCTATGTAAACCGACCTCATTCACGTGGTAGCCTATTTTTTGATGTTTCAAACATTGACTTCAAAATCCCTTAGTCAGATTGGAAACATGACTTTGGAATCAAAATATTGTGCAAAAAAATTGTTTTCTATAAACATAATTGCGATCTGGCTCAAATTATTTAAATAAGGCAATTATGTAGCTAATAATTGCGACAGCCCTACAGTTGGTATACAGTATTTAAACTGAGTATATGCTCAGCTCACAAAGATTGTGAAGAGCTCATTCTGCTGATCAATTTAAATAAAAAACATTTGTTGGGTCACAGAGTTTGTGTTGTATTGCTGTTTAAGTGTAGGCTATTATACAGTACGGCTATTTAAAACATATGCCCGGTAGCTCATCTGTATGGCCAGAATTCGGGAATTTTACTGAAATTTAGATGCAACTTTTATTTATTTGTCAATGCAATTGATTTGGAACATACCAGTTTGAACACCCTCCTTCAATGACTTTTCCTAAATAGGTGTAGCATATATTACATTGTTCCGTTGTCAGAATTCTATACTCACAAACTGAAAACTATTTACAGACTAATTACTGTTTGTTTTACATTGTATTCCTACTTAATAACTGATTAGGCATGTGAGAGTACAAGTATTGTAACAGGCGTTTGTCTCACCCGTCTCTCTCTTTGGGTTAATGTGGAGTAATTAACAGTAATTTGTCGACTTTAGGCCATTGTACAGTCAATAAACGAATTACATGTTCTGTTCAAACGCCATTTTATTAGAAACTTTAGAAAAAAATCAATCGTTATTTACCTCTGAAAATATTGATTAAACATTGATGGATTTAACTGTAGCCTATTGCCTGTTTAACAAACTAAACATCCTTCATGTAAACACGCTATGTTAAACACTTGAATTATATTTTCGCTTGGGTCTACTGTGGCATATTGTACTTAATCAAATAAATGTGGTTGGAAAAGTAATTTCTTATTTTTTTATTAAAATAAGTTTTCACTGATAAAAACAGATGCAGTCTTCAGGAAATATTTGTGCAGAAATGTGGCATCAATGACGCAATAAGTAATGTACTTGGTAAAAGTCTGCAATTAGCCTACATAAATGTTAACTTAATCGTTGTAATCAACAGCTATATTTCCTGTCAAATAATTGTATTTCGGTTTGAATAATTACAATTAACGAAAAGAGATTCACATGTGTAGACCTATAACATGGAATCAAACACAGAAACATAACAATCCATAAATAGGATTATAGTAGACAATATTCCTCCAATTTGAATGTTTTATTCTGGCCATATATGTACAGACGCAGGCTTGAATAACAGCAGTTTCAGGCAGGTGTCGATGTTCTCACAGATGCCTCCTGGTGGCTATTCTTATTATTATTTTATGTTTTTGTCCATGCCACACGGCACTGCAACTTGCCTCGTTGTGGACCGCCCTCTTGGCGCTGGAATTAAACAAGCGACATCTGTAAAACACTACTCCTATGGCACCAAATGACCAATCTTCACATCATTTTATATTTTGCATCTATGGACAAAGGCAGTCAAAACCTATATAAGCCAGGCCAGTAGGTTAAAAAAAACATGGCCGCTATTGACCAATAAACATGTGCAGGGGCGTGGTTTTGCACATTTATGGACACAACTACTACAAGGATAATGATATTATAATTCTACTTTGCCCATATGTTGACAAAGATAATAGGACAAAAATGACTGCAACATTTTTTTATCAACCACACGGTGGCGCTATTGAGGTTTTCCACATATGATAGCGTACCACGCTGACCTCGTTTCAGTTAGAGCCTTGAAAAGAGATAAATAAGTCCATCTCCTCTCATGGAACATATTTGCTATTGGGATCCATTAACTTCTCCGTTATGTTTTTTCGGCCATTTTGACTTTGTGAAAAAGACTTAAAATGCCGCTCCTATGGCACTGTGTGACCGATATTCACGTAGTTTTGTATTTGGCATCTAAGGACAAACGCTATCAAACGCTATATAAGCCAGCCAAGTAGGTAAAAATACATGGCCGCTATTGACCAATAAACATGTGCAGGAGCGTGGTTTTGCACATTTATGCACACAACTACTACAAGGATAATGATATCATAATTCTACTTGGTCCGTATACTTGACAAAGATGACAGGACAAAAATTACTGCTAAATTTTTTAATCAACCACACAGTGGTGCTATTGAGGTTTTCCACATAACTAGCTCACCACGCTCACCTCGTTTCAATTAGAGCCTTGAAAAGAGATAAAGTCCATCTCCACTCATGGAACATATTTGCAATTGGGATCCATTAACTTTTCCATTGGTTTTTCAGCCATTCTGAATTTGTGAAAAAGACTTAAAACGCTACTCTGATGGCACCAAATGATCGATATTCACGTAATTTCATATTTGGCATCTATGAAGGTCTTTAAAATCTATATAAAGCAGGCCAGTATGTCAAAAAAAACATGGCCGCTATTGACCACTGAACTTGTGCATTGGTGTGGTTTAGCATAAATATTTGCACAAATCTCCAACAGGCATAATGGTATTATAATTCTAATTGTTGCATATGTTGACAACAATGAGATGACAAAAATGAGTGCAAGCAATTTTCAATCCACCTCACGGTGTGATATTGGGATTTTTACATTTGCCAACTCACCACACTCATGTCGTTTAAGATAAAGCCCTGAACAGAGGTAGTTAAGTCCATCGCCTAAAAGGGAACATATTTGCAATTGGGATCCATTAATTTTTCCATTGTTGTTTTTCAGCCACTTTGAATTTGTGAAAAACCCTTAAAACACTACTCCTATGGCACCAAATGACGATATTCACATAACTTAATATTTGGCATCTATCGACAAAGGTCTTCAAAATTTATATATACCAGGTCAGTAAGAGAAAAACATGGCCGCTATTGACCTATGAACTTGTATAGAGGTGTGGTTTTGCGCATATAGGCACAGAATTCCTACACGCTTAATCAGATTATATTTTTACTTCGTACATATGTTCACAATCTTTATACGCCATAATGTGTGCAAGCACTTTTCATTTAATCACACGGTGGCGCTATTGAATTTTTTGACATATGCAACCTTACGACGCTCACCCTGCTCGAGTTAGAGCCCTGAAAAGAGGTAGATAACTCCATCTCCTTACATAGAACATATTTGCCATTGGAACCCATTTACTGTCATTTTGAATATGTAAAAATTCTCAAACTTCATTCTTTTAGCTCCAAATGACCAATCTTAATGTAACTTCATATTTTGCCTGTATGTATGAAGATCTTTACATTTATATGAATGAAATCTGTTTGTGAAAAAACCTGGCAGCTGTTGACCAACGAACATGTGTAGGGCCTAGTTTTGCCCATATTAGCACACAACTCCTACACCAAAGATAATATTATAATTCAACATGGTAGGTTTGTTTATAATCACAAAACGAGCAAATGGGACAAAGGAATTTCGAATGAACCACAAGGTGGCGCTATTGACGTGGCCACATTTGCAATCTCACATTGCTCACTGTATGTAAGTCTGAAAAGAGGTATGTAAGGTAATCTCACAAATAACATTTTTGCCATTGGGAGCCATGAAGTTGCCATAAAGTTCACCATGAACTTTGATGGACAGTTTGAAAAAAGAATCCATGCCACATTTGGTGCTACTGGGTTCATATGTGTTTCTCAGCGCAAATGGTGCAGTAAGGAGGTCAAGTGCTGTTTGCTGAAAACCTGATTATATAAAGTATAATGCTTGTACAAGTGAGATAAATAGTTGTGTGGGTACAAGTGGCAATTCTCAATGGCATTCTGAATTTGCAATCGAGGCAAATTGAAAGAGTAGGGTAGCTAGCAAGCACACCACATTTTCTTCAGGAAATGTACTGCTAGTTTCATATTGCCTTTTTATTTAGTTTGTTTGCCAACATCTTACTTTTGTTTAATTACTTACTTAATTACATTTAATTAAGTAAGTAATTAAATGTGGCTCTAGCAGTCTAGGGTGGATGGTACAGGGACCCGTAACATAAAACTCATGCAAAGTGGTGTAGTGTACATGAAGAATGAGAACAAACGACACAGACAACCAAAGCTACCGTCAAACATAAAACTTTTATTATAAACACACGGTAAAGGGGGTAGGGAAAAGGGGCTGAGCTGGACCCAGGAAATGAAATAATATAGCCAAAACACCCCTAAACTTGCCTGCCTCAAGAACCGCTTAGCTAACTACTAACCAATATAAAAATACAGTGGGTGGTCCGCTCAATTCTAACTAGTGTTTTTAGACAAAGTTTTCCTACGGGTTGTGTATGCCCAAGGGTGACTTGCTAAAAAACCCTTTTCCCAGGGACACAGGGACATACAAAAACACACAGGTTGAACAAGGACTAAACAGCACACAGCAAACAATTGACTAGACAACACCAAACAAAACACCACAGCAATACAAACTCACATGAAACAGGACAAAGTGAGATGTATGTGCTAAACTAAGTGATGTATGTATGAACAAAGTGTCTGTCTATCAAAAAAGGTATGTATCTCAAGAGTGTCTATGTCCATGTGGGGTAAATCAAGAGTCTCTCTGGGAGAACCAACTGACTGGGTTTTTAAACCAGGGATGTGTGATGCGATTGGGTAATGAAAAAAGGAACAGGTGGTGCAATTAGGAGGGGTGTCCACTGATTGGTCCACCTCAGCAGTCAGGCGAGGAGGGGAAAAAACACAAACGCACATACAGGGTACCTGCATGCGTAACAACATTCACTTAATTCACCATTTGGGGGCTACTCTGCAGATGCCCTGTTCATTCTTCCTGTTGTTTATTTTTTTGCCCTTAGTTTTTGTACTGACGTCTCTATTCCGATTTGCTCCTTACACTATCCCCTGTTTGTTTTTTGAACTGCTTCTAAATGGTGTGTAGTATATTTATATTTCTGTTGTTTTTATTTTGTTTCATCCATAGATTTTTTATCTTTTTCATACAGTTTTTACTGTGTTCTACTTCCTGTTGTTTTTATTCTTTTTCATTGTTTCATACACATTTTTACTCTTTTTTTTGTACAGTTTCTAAGGTATTCTACTTCCTGTTGTTTTTATTATTTCATTGTTTAGTAAATATCTGCCCTATCAATGAGCATATCCCTCTATGTTCATTGTCCTTTGCCTCATACATCTCCCCATATTGTGTGATCCAGAGGAATATGTTGAAGAATGACATCTATGTTGTCAATAATACAATGCGTCACAAAAACATCTTGCCCTCAATGTACAGTGGATATAAAAAGTCTACACACCCCTGTTAAAATGCCAGGTTTTTGTGATGTAAAAGAATGAGACAAAGATAAATCATGTCAGAACTTTTTCCACTTTTAATGTGACTTATAATGTGAACAATTCAATTGAAAAACAAACTGAAATCTTCGAGGGGGAAAAATGAAAAATACAAACCTTACAATAACCTGGTTGCATAAGTGTGCACACCTTCTTATAACTGGGGATGTGGCTCTGTTCAGAATTAACCAATCACATTCAAACTCATGTTAAATAGAAGTCATTGCACACCTGCCATCATTTAAAGTGACTCTGATTAATCACAAATGAAGTTCAGCTATTCTAGTAGGAAGCATGTGGGAAAATGTGTTATGGTCTGATGAAACCAAAGTTGAACTTTTTGGCCATAATTCCAAAAGGTATGTTTGGCACAAAAACAACACTGCACATCACCCAAAAAACACCATGCCCACAGTGAAGCATGGTGGTGGCAGCATCATGCTTTGGGGCTGTTTTTCTTCAGCTGGAACTGGGGCCTTAGTCAGAGTGGAGGGAATTATGAACAGTTCCAAATACCAGGCAATTTTGCCACAAAACCTTCAGGCATCCGTTAGAAAGCTGAAGATGAAGAGGAAGTTCACCTTTCAGCATGACAACGACCCAAAGCACACATCCAAATCCACAAAAGCATGGCTTCACCAGAAGAAGATTAATGTTTTGGAATGGCCCAGCCAGAGCCCAGACATGAATCCAATTGTGGGGTGATCTGAAGAGGGCTGTGCACAGGAGATGTCCTCGCAATCTGACAGATTTGGAGCGCTTTTGCAAAGAAGAGTGGGCAAATATTGCCCTGTCAAGATGTGCCATGCTAATAGACTCCTACCCAAAAAGACTGAGTGCTGTAATAAAATCAAAAGGTGCTTCAACAAAGTATTAGTTTAAGGGTGTGCACACTTATGCAACCAGGTTATTGTGAGTTTTTTATTTTTCCCCCTCAAAGATTTCAGTTTGTTTTTCAATTGAATTGTTCATATTATAGGTCACATTAAAGGTGGAAAAAGTTCTGACATGATTTATCTTTGTCTCATTCTTTTACATCACAAGAACCTGGCATTTTAACAGGGGTGTGTAGAACTTTTTATATCCACTGTATATCTGACAGTCTCATTCTGTTAGTGTACCCCACCAGACCTTTTTCCTATACTCATCATATTATATATATGGTGAGTATAGGAAAATTTATAAAATGTCTTTCTATAACACCTGATATGATGTATTTTTTAAGTATTTTGAAGTACAGATGCCCTTCATGTAAATTTACTTAAATGCAATATGTAGTTGGTTCATTTAAACATCATCTTTAGCACTGACTTTCCTTAAAAGTTGAGTCATGAAATCTTAGTCTCATTTAAAATGAAGCCCTCAATGTGAACATACCATAGAATAACTACAGAGATAGAATAGAATTAAATTAATTCAATCAAAACAAGCACAACTTTTACATACCAAATTGGGATCAATATGTAATGAAGAAAAAAGATACCAAGATGAAATAAACACTCACATACTGCATTGGATGGCTTGTGTTTTTTAGTTAATTTAAATTAAAGGTTCAAAGGATCACACACAAAATAATTCACCACAGAACACACTGTATATAACACTTTTAACACTAGAAACAACAACTTAAAATTTAAATAATTCAATATTGTGGTTCAAATCATTCACAAATTGATTCAAAAAAACATCTACTATACTTTTAATTTCCCACAATAGGCATATTTCCTGACATATTTCCTGAAATTTATTCAGATTCAACATATTATACAGGTTCAGGGGATCATAAACTCACAGAAATGTTTTTAATTAAGCGGCTTGGTTTAACAACAAATTATTCACTCTGCAGTGATTCATAAAAAGAGCGTGCAGCTGCTGGCAAGTAGTTGATCATGGTCATCTGGTCTTGGTACTTGTCTTTTTTGATGACTCTCATATGCTCTAGTAGGGAGGTTGAGGCATCATATGCTTGCGAAGTAGGGAGGTTGAGGCGTAGCTCCTTGTTTTGGTTTGGAGATCAGCCACGATATCCATCCTTCATATATATATATACTCTGGCTCTGTCTGGCATACAGATTCCAAGGATCCTCAGCTGAAATTAGAACAGAAACATTTTAAGTTCCTGAATATCAATAAACAACTTTCATAGTCAAGTATTAGGCTATATTGTGAGAACAACATGTTGCATGTTAATGTGATGTTAGTAAACTATTATCTGTGCAATACCTGTGACTTTTAACCACCTCATTGAGGTGAGCTGTAGTCCAGCTAGTCGCTTGAGGACAGAATCTGTGAAGTGCCTGAAGTCTTCACATTGCATCCTCATCACCTTGAATGGTTTTGCTGGTTGTGCGTCATGTATCATCTTTAAACATCATCAGGTGTATGAAGGATTGACACCTTGTGCCTGTTCTCGATGGTGGCAAAAGATTGATCACAAGGAAGAAAAGAATGACCAGAGACCATGAACTTCTGCTCGGCTTGGGTAAAGTAACCCATAGAGATAAGCATTGATATCAGATTGAGCATCCGCCAGTTATTATTCTGCCCACAGCATCTGTCACTGAAGATGATCAACTTGTGCATCTCTGGTTTGATGAGTGGTGTGAATTTTGTCTTCACCCACTTCAATATGCAGCTTGCCACCTCAATGGCCCCGCAGTGTGCAATCCCCTCATGCCAAACACACATGCATGCAGGATTTATTTTCCAAGTTCCTGGATGCAAAGTTTAAAATTTGACCCCTGCCACTGGTAGTAACCATTGGAGTGGGTCAGATTAGGGGTATACACCCCCCCTTGTAGATCCACAGAAATGACACGGCAGCATTGGCTTTAGCCCACTCGGTTTCAATTTGAAACTGTAAGGAGACAATAGAATACAACAGGAAGTTGTTAAACGTATTATCTCAATGGACTCTGGACCTGCCTTAGAGTGCAACTGTCGCTATAACCAGGGTACAAATCCCAGTCATGCCATTGCCATTTGTGACCAGGGGGGTCCTGCAGGGCAACGTGTATAAGGCCAGAGCCGTCCGGTGAAAGGTAATTGGCACTCAGTCCTGGATCCTCAGGTTGAAGTTGGGCAGTGTAATTGTGTTTCAAAGTAATAAATATTTTAATATTTTAGTTTCAGAATTTGCTATTTACGTTTTGCTACTACTACCAGCTTGTAATAATGTCAGCTTGCCAGCAAGGACAATGCTTGCTGCCTAGAATAATCTAATACTGTTGTTAGTACTGTAATTAACTATAACTAATTACCAGGCAAAAACAATTGGCCAATTTGGTTAGCTAACTTTCTGTGGATAACGAGGCAAACTGCCATCATGCTTCAAAATAAATTTAAGGCCAATCAGATGCCTCCCTGATGGTACTGCCTGTACTTCTCAGCATTGAGGAGACCATTAATTCTGACCAAATTCCCAACTCCATTTTCAGAAATGCAGCCCCAAACTTGTAAAGAACCTCCACCATGCTTCACTGTTCCCTCATTCATTCATGCTTCACTGTTCCCTCATTCATTCATTCGGTGTTCTAGGGTCCCAATGTTTTCTGGGAGTTCTGAGCTGATGGCACTGCTGGACATCTTACGATTGCAGAAGTAAGTAAGCATGACGTGTCTTTCATCTGCTGCAGTAAGTTTCCTTGGCCATCCACTGCGTCTACGGTCCTCATCGTTGCCGTTTCTTTGTGCTTCTTCAGAAGAGCTTTGACAGCACATCTGGAAACCCCTCTCTGCCTGGGAAATTTCTGCCTTTGAGAGACCTTGCTGAGGCAATATAACTTCCTTGTGCTGCTGGGCTCAGTTTTTCCTTGGTGTATGACTTTTGAGAGTAAACTGTCTTCAGCAACCTCACCTTGTTAGGTGTGTTTGGCTGTTTCTCACCCAGTTTTATTTCGCTGACACAGCTGTTTCTGTTTCAGTTAATTATTGTGTTTCAACCTACATATTGAATTGATAATCTGTTTTCATAACACCTATTTGGTATGACTGTTTAATCATAAACCTGACTATATGACTACAACATACCTGACTTTGTGCAAGTGTACCGAGAAGTATTGATGCTGTTTTGAAAACAAAAGTGTGGTCACACCAAATATTTATTTGACTTGGATTTTCCTTCTGTTCACTCATTTCGCATGAGTTTACATTGTTTTTTCACACCTGGCTAAATCTTTTGCACAGTACTTGTATTGGCTACATTCCACTGTCCCTTTGTACCTTTAGCCAATATGGCGAATAACCGGTAACTTCATCTTGATCCGTTTGCAATAAAATGATGTCTAGAATTGTTTGTAGTGAATAATTACGAATCTGTTTATCTTCTTAACAAAAATAAAGTATTCCAAACGAAATAAACCAATAACGTTAACAAGTGAAAAGGTAAAACAAATAAAGTCCACTAATCAAACAAACTGCATACAAAAAAACCCACTGTGGCATACGGTCAAATGACTTTAAGCCTTGCCAGCCATCCTCCCCCTGAGGCCTAGACACCTGCCGCTTTTATGGACACCTCCTACCTGTGAGCAAATAGGATAACTGCACGCAAATATGCAGTTATCCTATTTGCTCACACATGTGGCTCCTTACAGTACTGTATACAGGGGAGATTTTGAACATAACTTATGAAGGCCAAAATCATATTTCATTTGCTTATATGTTTTATTTTGTCATTTATTAAAGTAATTGTTTTATAGTTTTTAGCAGGTGGAATTGGCAGAGGGTGTTAACCTACAATCAAAAGTTGTAAATCGACTGAGTATAGAACCCACTAAATGTATTTTGGAGCTGTCTGATCCTGTCCACTTTTTTGATCCATGAACAAAATTAATGCAACCGGTAGTCAGGGGAGAACCTTTATTTAGCATGAGTCCAAGATGTTCATCTTCCATAGTTCTTACATGTTCTCCAATAATTACAAAGTTAACACATCTTTTATGCCAGGACACATAGGAGGCGGTCACTGGTCATAGCCAACCATTACACAGTCCATTATCCTCCAGCACATCCCCTCCAGTATCTGGCTGTCTTCCAATCACATAACTGTATTCGATATCCTAACCTTGTATGGCCTGGTAGTGTCCCCTCTTGAGTTCCTCATATTCAATCAGAGCTCATGAGAGCTCTGTTTACGAGAGAGTTAATGGCTGTTTCTTCCTTGACTGGAAAACATTCAAATGCCTTCCAGGTCCAGTAGGCAAAGAAACAGCTTTGCCCAATGTAAGTGTCTGCCATTTGCAGTAAGTTGCTTAGCATTAACATTAACATGTAGAATTATGAAAGATTAGTATCTTACTTTACAATACACCAGCACTACTAGTGAATGGCCCAAAAGGGGTTTTGTAGCTTGTTTAATTTACAATAGTGTGTGTGTGCGTGTGCATGTGTAACCTGACTTCAGGTCTTTTAGTTTGAGCCAATTCTGTTGATTCAGTTGTCACTACATATTATTTTGGGGTTACCATGGAGGCTATTCTGTACTCAAAGCTAATTTGTTAAAAACATTTTCTTTTTGTCCACAGCCTTTCTAAGGAGGTGAAAACAGATGGAAGAAAAGGATGTCTTGAAAGTCATTAGATCGACGCTCAATAATGATTCCAAACTTCTGAAGAGGTCAAACATTTAGCTAGGTTTAAAACAGCAAGTAACCCAGCTAACACGTTACGTAACCACGACTGACCGTGACGTTATGGATTGGTAATGTCATGACATTACCTCCCCACAACGTTGTGGCAACGTTATTCAAAGGTAATTGCATGACCACATAATTGGTCATCTTCCTTACCTCCTCAGCACGTCGCAGGAACGTAATTACACAATGTACTGACAAGGTAACTACTTACATACCTGTGTGGTAACGATCCTACGTAACTCCAACGTTATCTGAAGGAAATTGCATGACCACATAATTGGTAATCTTCCTTACCTTCTCAGCACGTCGCTAGAACGTAATTACATGATGTACTGACGAGGTAACTACTTACGTACCTGTTTGGTAACGATCCTACGTAACTCCAACGTTATCTGAAGGAAATTGCATGACCACATAATTGGTAATCTTCCTTACCTGCTCAGGATGTAGCCGAAATGTAATTACACAACGTACTGACAATGTAACAACTTTCTTACGTAACTTCAACCGGAAAATGTTAACTCCTATTTTCGTTGCTACAACGTACTTTGCTTACAATGTCATTACTTGCTATAGTACTTTTATTTTACTCCATTTTAAGATAATTCTGATTCATGTTCTGATTTAGTTGTGTCTGTGAGTTTTCACCGGAACTCTTCTGCTACTGTGGTTAGCCTACAGTAGTAGTTATTGCTATTTAGAAATGTTGTAATCATTGATGTTAATCATACTTTCGTTTTTTCTAATCTAGCAATTTTCCAATTTAGTTATTTTCTAATTTAAATGTGCAGCCTACATTATAGTATACCTAGCTAACTACTGCAGGTAGCGCAAGTTTTCTTTTACTGTGTACCTGGCTAACTTGCTAATGCAGCTAGCAAATGGTACTGTACTCTGTTATCAAACATCATGAGTTTAGCTTGTTAAGCCGACATCATTTCTGGGGCACCGTCATCATTTCTGGACAAGGAATTTCAGGTAAGCTGCTATATATATATATATATATATAGCAAATTTTCCAATTTATATATATATATATATATATATATATAATCTGGCATTTAGCTAAAATCACTTTAGTAGTTCCCATTGAATTACATAAACTGTCCAGCAAGCCAACTAATGTTAGCTCAAATGTTAGCAAGCTACAGTACAGTAAGTCAACTACTAGCTGGCTTGGTTGGTAGCTTTTTTCCCCAGCCAGGCTGGGCTCACTGCAAGTGTTTCACTCGCTGGGACAGAAATATATACTCAAGTCGAGTATTAGTATATTCAAGGTGTGACGCATGTGGTAATCATCGATGTTTTCAAAGTATTTCTGACATGTACTTTATAATGTGCACTAGGCTTCGGAGTGGAACATTAAAATATTAATTTTTTACATAGAAAATCTGCTAAGCAGATGCGTGGAAGTATATTGTAGTCATATTTTAACAAACATTGAAATCGTTAAAATGCATTCTCATTTACCATAGCAGCTTTCCCTGACTGTAAGAACCACAGAGCAAGTATCACTGCATGAAAAGGCCTGGTTCAGAGCGTGTCAATACAAGTACAAAATCTTTGTAATGATGACAAGTAAAAGGCCAGTACAGAGAAGTCACGATATAAAACGATTTTAACCAGTTGTAAGAAGTCAGCTCTTGACATTTCTGGAAAGTCCTTGATCTTTGCACATGCAAAATTTTTAACACTTGTCTTTTGTCCTCATTCTAATTTCAACTATTTACACCCAGCAGGCAACCTAAAGTTAAAAAGCAGTATACTTAAAGTTGTACTTTTGGACACAAAGTAGTATAGAAATAGTCCATTGAGTGAAAATGGACCTAGTTATTTTAAAATGTTGTATACTTACATATGAAATAATTTAAATCCAATAATTGTGTCCATTTAAACACACTGAAATATATTTAGTACATTACATGGTTTTAAAAAAGTTTTTAAAGTACAACAAAAGTTGTTCCAAAATAATGTTTTACAATGATTTTGTAGGTTAATTTTTGAGTCGCTTTCAAAGAGGAAAGTATAAACACAAATTATAGATTAGACAAAATAATTTTTTTGGTTTTGAAAGACTGTGTATGAGGTGATTATTTGACCCACTTAAGAATACGTTAATTGATTAGGACATGAAATAAAAATCAAGAATTGAAATAACCACCTTTAACTAAATATATGCCTTTTGGGTAAAAGCCCCCAGTGGAAAGCTTGAGAGTTATGCAACCTATATGCATATATGACTGACTATACGTGCACATAGTGACTGTCATATATATCCCCTCATTAAAGGATGATCCAATATCAAATCAAAATGTAATTCAACTTGTATTTAAAGTGAATGGTAAACAGCCACACACCTGTAAACAATAAAAATCAGGCAATACAATGACAACAAAGGAAAAATAAAATAACAAAGGAGTCACTGACTAAAGGCATTTATAAAAAGTCTTGTTGAGGATTCAGATTCACAAGAAGTTTGATGTTATATTGCAAAGGTCAAGAAACAATGTCAGCTGAACAATGGCAAGATCCTTGTTTAGATATAATAATGTGAAAACCCTATACCGATTCTCTCTATCTTCATTTGATATGACAGCTTTTTAGGGGGAAGGCAAATAATATCAGAACTAATTGCAAATGAAACACTGGTCAGTTGGTTATTCTCACTCTTAATTAACTCTGAGAATCCTCAGTTTCAGTCTATTGATTTCCTCTCTGCTTTTGTCTAAGCTTGTGTCCACAAACTTCCTTGCACTTTGTGCACACTGCTGCAATGGCCAAGTCCTGTGTTGGCGATCATCTGCCTTACGCTTTGACATTATAGCGACTTGACTTGACTCAAGTCCGTCATTTGACTTGACTCAAGTCCGTTAGAGCCAATTACGCTTAAGGCGTTAAATAAATAAAAGAGCAGAGATGACACACTGTTTTCCGACATAACGTTTTCTATGCGTAATATGGCTCAGAACTGGATGGTCTCGGCACAGACTATATGTTTCGATGGCCAATCAAATTAATGGAAGTAGGAGGACGTAGTGATGGAAAACTAAATAACCCAATCTGGCAAAGAAAACCAGGAGTGAGGGCGTGACGATTTTCAATGACCAGTTTAATTCAAGGATTGAAATTCACTACAACCCTGCTTCTTTTTTAAAGTCAGGAGAACGTTTTACTTCGCAATGGAAAAATGTGTTTTATTGGTGGTTGTAATCAAAATCTGACATTTCAGTATATTGCGTTGAGAATGCATTCCAGCAATTTCTATTCATCTCGTCAAGCCATGGAAATGGTTACTGAAAACGTGACAACAGTTCAAGACAAGTTATTTTGTTACTACAAATCAAGGTAAGAGTTGACTAAGAGCTTACTGTACATTAGGGAGCACGTTGTTTTCTTTTGTGTTACAGCTAACTAACTAGCTGGGTACAGTAGTTACATACAGTACGCAATATTAAGCACATTGTAGCTAGATAACTAACCCTAGTAAAACATTATATAGATATATTTATACACATAGAGCCACCGACGTAGCCGCAAATCTGGGGTTGGTGCTAGCGAAGTCCAAAACTGGCAAGTATAGAGAGTACAGAGATATTGTTATTCACGTTGGCACCAACGACGTTAGGATGAAACAGTCAGAGGTTACGAAGCAGAACATAGCATCAGTGTGTAAACTAGCTAGAAAGATGTGTCGGCATCGAGTAATTGTCTCTGACCCCCTCCCAGCTAGGGGTAGTGACGAGCTCTACAGCAGACTTGCGCAACTCAATCGCTGGCTGAAAATGGAGTTCTGCCCGTCGCAGGAGGTAGAGTTTGTAGATAACTGGCTCTCTTTTTGGGACTCTCCCAGAAATAGGGCCAGGCCTGATCTGCTGAAGAGCGACGGACTCCATCCTAGCTGGAGTAGTGCTCTTCTTTTATCTAGGAACATTGACAGGAGTCTCACTCCTATAGTCTCACCATGAAATAGGGTGCAGGTCAGGCCGCAGGCTGTTAGCCAGCCTGCTAGCATAGTGGAGTCTGTCGATAGCATAGCCAGAGTAGTCAGTACAGTTTTACCTATTGCCACTGTGACTCGTTCCAGGCTGAGAAAAGTTAAACAAGG
>JACXGI010004287.1:0-17542 GCA_016801175.1 Esox masquinongy
ATATATATATATATATATATATATATATATATATACACATACATACATACATACATATACATACATATACATACATATATATATATATACATATATATATATATACATACATATATATATATACATATATATATACATATATATATATATACATATATATATATATACATATATATATACATATATACATATACATATACATATACATATATATATATATATATATATATATATATATATATTAGTAGTCACATCATAAACCCTGATGATCTGAACAATGATTGCTTTAACATACAAGTCAGGAGGTCACTTACTATTTTTTCCTTGATGTCGTCAGCTACAGTGACTGGTTGAAGGCCTGACTTAGCAGCAGGCTTACCAGGTTTCTTTGTGTTCTCCTGTTCTTCATAATCATCAAACTCATCGTCACTGCTGAACTCTCGTTCCTTCTTTTTACTTCCTGCTCTTTTCCTTTTGATCCCACCATTCCCAGACACTTCTGTTACCTTCTTGCGTGGCATATTTGTAGAGATACAGTATCTGGAGAAGTGGATGCGAAAACAAGACATACATTGTGAAACATTCTTCATGAAATATTCATACATTATTTCTGGCCAAGCTCTGAACTTGAAGAAAAACATATAGCTAAACAAAGGACACAGCTAAGCATTACATCGCTTCAGTAATTAAAACGTTATTTAGACACTATATCCAAAGTTAAGGTCGAAGTACACGCAAGTTAACACGCTACCTATGCTAGCCATAACGGCACGCGCTAGTTATAAATGCTAGCTCGCATTTCTTTGTTGTCTTCGTGCTTGTTAGCATAATCTTCGGCTAGTAGCTACCGTGCTCTGTAAAATACGGTCTGACACAAAGTTATAAAACTACACGGGTTAACAACGGATAACTATTTAACTAAAGAGTAATGAGAATAAAAGTCGCAATGCAAGATTTTACTGGAATTTGTTGAATGAATTACGTACCCAGTCGCTAACTAAGGCCAACGAGCTTCGTTAGCTATACAACTTAGCGTAAGCTAGCAATCGATTTCTAAACAAAGACAAAAACATTGACTAAAGATATATATACATTTATACACGAAACACGTTATTTCCCTAACTGTAAAAGTTATCAGATAGAAAAATATTGCTTAAACCTTTTGGGTTCTGATAATCTTCCCTTTATTCGGTGATTATGAATTAAGCAAACTTGCAGAAGGGTTTCCTGATTCTGCAGCTCGTGTCTGTCCGTCTTCCTCGTTTTTTGATTGATTTTGAACAAAAGAATCTGCAGTCTCCAGCTCATGTGATACCACGTGGGTACTGCCTTATTACATGCATTCAATTAGTTACAGTCTAATAATGGAATATGCGACAACTCGTAAAATTCTTACAACTTTCCTAATACTGGCTAGCTACATGTGATAAAAGTTGTAAAATATGTTTCACTGTTACCTGGGATTCTTCAGCCGTGGATGTCTGGTTGGCCTCTATCTTTTGATTGATGGTCGGGTTTATCGTTATGATCCCTCCTCCCCCTTTGTCGTCTGTCTTTTTTGTAAAAATGTAAATATGTGCGGAAACGTGACATACCGGTCCGTACTACAAAATAGAAACACATGGGACTCAGAATATGTACTGGAAACTACAACCATGACGCAATCAAAGTAACATGTCGCCCTCTTGTGACGGCTGTGTATGTGCATACGTAGTGGGTGCATCAATGAGTGGCGCATGTTTTTCAAAAGCAAATTAACTTTTAACCTGTGGGACATCTTTTGTCTTACATTTAGCAGACGCTCCAGAGTGATTTACAGCAGTGAGTACATGGATGCCGCTTTAAATTAGTCCCTTTGGTGTTGCAAGCTCTAATTCTGTTTTATTTATTTCACTGAACCACAGGGGACACAATAGAATGGACAATTTCATAGTTTGCAACATTTTATTCATTTGTAGGGATCACCTGGCCATACCAAACCAACTGTCCCTTTAATTAGTTCATACAGTGTCCCTGTCTTATAGGCCATTGACAGTATAGGCCTATAGGTGCCAGCCTTGCCACTAACAACAATGCTCTCTTCCTTGTCTTAGCCAAGCCATCGTTCTAGAGAATGAGATCCTAGGATTTTCACAAAGCTGTGATTGGTAGAGATGAGGAATCTAAGCTTCTGATTGGCTGGTTGAGAGCCTTGTGCCTCTGTAGCGTGGGGCTGTGCCTGTTCGCTCCGGGGACAGAAAGAGACTGAGAAAAAGGGAGGGAGATCGCAAAAGCGTTGATAGAAGATTGTTTCCTTACCTGGCGTGGGAGCAGCAACTAGTGACAGGCTTTTTTTGTAGATAGAGCTCAGGGCCAACTGCGATGTGTAAAGTAAACCGCCCAGAAGAGGTTTATGACAATCCCTGGATATAGCTTCAAGAGAAGGGGCTTGGTCATCAAGGGAGGTTAATATGGATGGATTCTGCCTGCTCGACTAGTCAGCCGCTTTGTTAACGCTTGGGGTTGTTCAGAGGAGAATCCTTGGGATTAAGGATTGCTGAAAGGCGTTGGGCTGGCTGATGGCTGTCTTTACATAGAACAAGCAGGTGAGCTGTCATTTTCTGTGGCTGTTTATTGCTGTCTGTTTCACTTCATCCTCACGTCGCAACAATGCCTGGAGCCCAATAGGGACGATGGGAAGGTGTGTTTTGGGGGGCACATGATTCTGCAATGCGGCAGAGGGTCTTCAAATGCCTGAGGTTAACACCTTTTGACTCTCCGGAAGAAGAGTGGGATGTTAATATCTGATTGAAGATCAGTGTTTTACACAGGTAGTGTATGTATGTAATGCTGCACTGTCATACAGGTGTTATAGAAAGTATAGGTGTAATGATGTATATACTACAACAGTATCATGTTTTATTGACCCATCTCTGAATGGCATGACAGATGGGTTCATTACCTGCTGACCAGCCTTCATATTCTGTCCCATGCTCTCATAAAATCTAGGACATCATTATATGCTCTGTTATTCTTCCCATGTTAGGCTATCCAGTGCATTTTGAAGTCTAAATTGCTGGTAATAAGATTATGCAATTTTTTTTCTTACAGGATTTACTGTTTTTTTAACAAGTTCAAAGTAGTGAAAGCTCTTGTCCCTGAATAAATGTATGAACCACCTTTCCTGCAGATGCCAACATAGCCAGTCTACTGGTTATGTATGAAGTTATCCATGTTTAAAGTGACACTTCATTATGAATGTTTGACTGTTGCCACTGAAACACATGTTCTCAGTAGGCATGAGCTCACCATGTCTTGTTTGTAATTCTCACGTGATCGAAAATGTTCACAAACCCACTCTCTGTTGTGACTGATAAAGCCCTACTAGAAATAACCTAGTCTGTATCCCAGCTCAAGGCCCTAGTAATGTATTACATGGGCTGTAAAATCAAAACATTATTATTATGTGGTGCTAGAATGCACATTTGGTTTCATGTTATCAACACAGCATTGGGGGGAAAAACAAAAAAAAAACAATTGCATATATTGTGTGCTTTTACGTGCTTTCTTTGCTGTAGTGGGGAAATGTTATTTACGCCAAAAACCAGGATAGAGGTTTTGATTGAATAATGTCCTTGGTGTGGGAGTATGTCAGCTACTGACTGGGGTTCCCTTCGGCCTAACAATCAATTCGCTGTTCTCTGACTGACTGTAGATCACAGAGGCTTCTCTCTGCTGGGGTCTATTCATGAGACCATTCCATCTATGGCTGTCCTTCCACCCATGGCCTTGTGAATAATTCATTACAATTGCCTCCAAATGGCACCCTATTCCGTTTAGTGCACTATTTTTTATCTGAGTCTTATGTGCCTTAAAAGTAGTCCACTAGAAAAAATGGGATATTTGGGACCCAGGAATTACCCATCCTGGAGTTTGAGAGCTAGAAGTTCAATATGCCCCTCAAACAGCACGCTGCTACTGCTTCCATTCACAATGTGTGCATTCAGCTACAGCTGATGTGTTGCTAAGCGTTCTTGAAACAATGACGTTTGACCACAGTGTACTGTTGGTCTTGAGAATGTAAAGTTCCACCTAGTTCGGTGCTATTTTGTTTGTAAGCATTGTACCGGTCCTTGCTATATGTGCCACGTTACAATTGCTCCTAAGTGGGTTAACCTTATTAGTGAGATGCATATGGTTGTGCCGTTTACACTGAAGTCCAAGGTCTGCTTCCTGCTCCTTCTGTTCATTGCCGTATTTCTTATCGTTCATCCCTGAGAGGATGTTTAAGGTCTCAACCTGCCAAACTCACGGTGGAGTGGAGTCATTCAGTACTGCATGTCTGGATCTGCCACACTCTCCTGAGGAATGTAACACACTCAGGTAGCCTATGGCAGAACAGTCAACTGCCAGTGTGCATGGAGATGCTGCCAAGTGTGAGTGGGTGCGTGTTCCTAATGTACATGTAGTCTCCACAGCCTCAAATGAAATGATTGTGGTTGTGAGGATGAGAGAGGTGACGTTGCAAAACTATTCCAGAGCGTGTGAGTAAGTTGTTCAGTGTGTAGTCTATGTGACAGGCAGCAACAAGAGCTCATGGAGATGTTTACTTAATAGTTCCCCCTGGAAAACTGTTACCGTACGTCAGTGATGACATTAATATTTTTAAGAAAAACATTTATGGTGAGACTTTCAAAAAGCTCATATTAATTGTACCCAATAATTAGATTCACCCGAAAGTCTAGTGGCCTCAGAAATCTATATCGGAATGAATCAGATATTGACATTTTGTCACATTGTATTAGGTACAAAAAACTTTGTCAGTGAATGTGTGTTCATTTGTTTTTACAGAGGCTGATGTGACCACAAAGTACACCCATGGCATCTCTAAATCCCGTAATTCCTCCAACCACAGGTATGGGGACTCTCCTCTACTACACTAGTGCAATAACACAAAAGGCTACATTTAATTCATATTCATTTAGAAAGCAATGAGCTCTATGTATTAACAATGAAACGGAGGTGGGAGTTGGTCTGTGCTGTATATCCACGTGTGGTCAAGGATTGTATCTGGACTTTCTTCAGCAAAAGTTCTATGTGAGAAGCTTGTTTGGGAACAGTGTGGTAACAGACAGTGACATTGACTGTACATGAGGTTAGTAGCCACCATGGGGAAAGAGCAGTCGTAGTGTCACAGATGGGCTCCTTTGGAGTCAATACATTCTAACTATAACAAGGAGTCTTACCGACTGACAAACAGGCAGTGCAGTGCCGTCATTGACTTGACGCAGACAACCTGCATGCCACTAATAGGCAGTCTGGATAATTCCTTCAGGGCCAAAGGGGCAGCGCTCATCATGAGGCCTTAGCCTACTGACCATATGCTGCGTCAGAAGAACTCCTGCCGCCACCCGTGTTTTGTGCCTCACGCTTTATACCCTCCGCACGAATCTGCCCACTGACAATAAGCCTGTGGGCAGCTAACGTGCGCTAGCCAGAGCAATATAAGGCCTTGACATGACATGCTTCTCTTTAAGGTAAGTCAGATGCTTCCACCGATTTTGAGGCTTGACGAAAAAGAGCATTGCTGTTAAATACTCAGCATCAGTGTGGGCTTCTTGATGACGCTGAACCATTTTATTGCAGGGTAAGGTTTAACAGAGCATGAGGACACTGTGCCGCATGTCAGTGACCCACTTTCAAACCTACAGGACCAAGATACCAGTCAAGTCAGCCAGCTGACCCTATTCCTTCTGAGTCCGAGGCCTAGGCTATGCTCCTGGAAGCCATATACTCTCTTATGTTAAGGTAAAAGTTTAGTCCAGTCGTTCTTTGTTCCTATTAGACTTGGGACTGCTGTGACCTATAACTTAATCTGCTATTCCTAAAGCGACAAGACCAACCCGGCCCCGTCGAGCTCCCGGGTCTGCATTTGTTCTATCCCGGCACCAAAACATTGACTATATAAATGACCTACAGTGAATCTACATAGTCAGTCATCGAGAAAGACTATCCTCAGTCAAACAATAAAATCATATAATCCCAGGTGTTCTAGCCATGTTGACTTGACCACAGTCTGCTCGCTTAAACTCGTTTGACGTGAACATTCCGAAACACGATAATATAGCGATGATAAGGCCAGTTGTCAATCATTGCTTGCATTAAAAGAGTTTGTATGTCTGTCTTGTAGGTATCTTGTCAGTTTGTCAGGGCTAGTCACATTGTCTGCCTGTGGTGTCGACCTTGGACAGGTGGAGTATTGTCTTGGAAAGCTCCTAATTATTCATCTTGGAGGTGTAGACAGAGTAACTTTTTTTTCTGTTGGTTTGTGAACAAGAACAGGCTGAATGTTGGTCCACTGTACACACCACGCATATTGTAAATAGACTGTCTTTTGTCTGCTAGTTCTTGTATCATTTCCATTAATGTGGTCAGTAATAAATTAACAGTTACCTTTATAATGATGAAGAATAATGTCTTTTTCAGTCTACTGGGGTGTTGGAATTGTTTCTAGTTTTCTGGTATAACATACATATACTGTATGAATACCATGGCCAGGTTTGAATGTGTTGAACTGTTTCTCTGCTACTATATTGTGCTTCTTATGGCCATTGTTGTTGGCTGTTATGATAGCATAATAGCAGGGCTAGACTATTGTATATGGGGCCCAGGGCAACAACCTCTTGTGGAGGAGAGGGTAACTTTCCTACTATTCAACTAAATACATGAAGCTGAGAATCATTTACTATTTTAAAGCTAATGTCCTGTAATGCTACACTTATTTTGCCCTGGAGCAGAGAGACATGCTGTTTCATTGTTCATCTAATGCTATTGTTTACATTGTGCCATGAGGCTGAGAGAAACCTTAGCAGTTTGTTTGTTTTAAAGTGGATCTTCTGCTATTCTACACATTCTCCTATCATATGTAAGGTAAAAGTATTTTTTAAAGTGTGCCTGCCTGGCATGCCATCTGCTGGACAGGAGGACCAGAGCATGCACTCCCCCATTTCAAAAGCTCTGGTGAGACTGTCTAAGCATGGTCATGGTCCCAGTGGATGTTGTAGATCAGCAGATTGAGAATGGAAAAGATGTCCTGTATTGTTTGAACCATAACAACTAACACACAGGTGTGTTTTTTTTCACAGAGATGGCAGGCAGAAGGTCTCCTGAGGGGTAGGATGTCTTCACCTTTTACCATCACATTATATACTATACATCTCTGTACTATTTTAGACTCTGGTTTACAGACTACACTCATTCATGTGTGAATATGGAGATTCATATGGTTTTTGTGGCTATTCACAAACTGGAATACTAATCATCATCACATCAGTAATTGGTGACTAACAGTAACATCCTTTCATCTGTCAAAGTATCATTTAGTTAATTAAATTGGGCTGTCACCCAGCTATATATTAACGTCTGGACATCGTATCATTAGGGCATCAAAAACACTTTTCCAGCGCTCTAGTGGCAAAATGCAAAAAAATATCCACCACATTTTATACTTTCACTATAATGTCATTTTTGGTTTAATCCCCCCACCCATAATGAAGCATCACAGATGTTTGTGTTCCCGTGTACTGTATGTTGTCAATGTTTCAGCCGCTCAGAGCTGGGAGTGTCAGAAGAAACAGAGGGCTCCGGGAGAAGAAATAGCCTTTATGAAGGTAAGGGATACTCACTGACCTCTATTCAAGTTATAGCCCCGAGTTCCATTGTGCGGAACTTGTGTGGAATTACGGGTATATGGAAGTGACTTGTACACTGTACCTGTCATTTATGGTCTAATGGGACAAAACCCTCCCATGCATTTGGCATTTTGTGATGAGATGCTGTGAGCCAGGACTCAGTGTAATGTTCATCTTATATCTAGCTTCATCTCTGCCGTTTCCAGCAGGTTCTGTGAATAAGTGCTACTACACCCCTGTGTTAAAAAAGGCTGAGCGCATAGTCTTTCAGGCAGGTCTGTGAACTTCTTAAAGCGGTGATGTCACACACAGGGCACTCCTGGTTTTATGATCCGGAGTCACAAGCAGCCCAATCACATCATGTGACACCCACACAGCTTGGCACACCAGCCCAACATTACACTGAAACATTCAAACCACAACTAATCACATCCTCATCAATCCAATAGAAATGGATGCCTTATCAATCAAATGCAGACAAATACATTCTGTCTCAATCAAAGGCAGACAAATCAAGGCTGTGTCAATCAAGTACAAACAAGATATTGCTCTCAAACAGAGATCTATTTCAGTATAATAGTACATGATAGACTACAAATTAGATTGAGGCATCTTCCAGTCATCTGTTCGTGTACAGCATGATGGATCCCAGTTGCATGTGTGTGTGATCTCAGTGGTGTGTGTGTGTCATCATAGCAGTGTGTGTATTATTTGTTCAGTTCAGGCACCGTACGGAGCCAGCTCAGCCAAGGAGTGGTTCAGTGTGGTCTCAGAGCTCACTCTGCGACTGCATAAAGGTATAGTTACACCGCAGACTAGTATAGACATAAAGACATAGTTACACCCCAGACTAGTATAGACATAAAGGTATAGTTACACCGCAGACTAGTATAGACATAAAGACATAGTTACACCCCAGACTAGTATAGACATAAATGTATAGTTACACCCCAGACTAGTATAGACATAAATGTATAGTTACACCCCAGACTAGTATAGACATAAAGATATAGTTACACCCCAGACTAGTATAGACATAAAGGTATAGTTACACCCCAGATTAGTATAGACATAAAGATATAGTTACAGCCCAGACTAGTATAGACATAAAGATATAGTTACAGCCCAGACTAGTATAGACATAAAGATATAGTTACAGCCCAGACTAGTATAGACATAAAGGTATAGTTACACCCCAGATTAGTATAGACATAAAGGTATAGTTACAGCCCAGACTAGTATAGACATAAAGGTATAGTTACACCCCAGACTAGTATAGACATAAAGGTAAAGTTACACCCCAGACTAGTATAGACATAAAGATATAGTTACACCCCAGACTAGTATAGACATAAAGATATAGTTACACCCCAGACTAGTATGAACACCCTCTACCTGAACCCTGAGTCTGAGCTTCTCAACTTTATAGGTCAGCTGTCCCTTTTTCACAATTTCGACTGATCCCTGACCGGCATTGTAAAATCCTTTCCAATGTAGGCCTAGACAAATTAATTTGAACTGTGGAATGCTTCTTTCTTGGTCATGCTTTTTATTCTCTAGCTAAATTTACCTACTGTAGTTATGCAGTTAAATTTGGGTAAAGGCACCAACCTCATTATTGGATATTTCACATATTACACCCGTTTGCAAAACAAAACATTCTGTAATAATTTAGATACAAACAAGCCAGTACTATAGTGAGAGATATGGCTGGACTTCCTTCAAGGGCCAGAGAGAGCCTTCACCTGTCTGATAGGAGTGTATTTATTTCTCAGGATATGAACCCTGACTTCACCGCACTGAAACAGGCTTTCTCTCAACCCGGAGAGGCCCTGAGCTAAATGGCTCCTCACTAATTGTGAATTTCACAGTCACCCATCTGTAAGTGCTGTTGTTGCCGGGCAGGAATGGGTTTGCGTTACAGGTGTCCTGGCTCACCCTGCAGGTTCCTGCCGTCATCAGTCTTGTCAACACCTGTGTTACCATGTGGGATCCTTCTTGGTGATTATGTATCACGGTTGCGTAATTGTCAGGAATCTACACACCATACCCATTGCAGCGGAAGATCCCAACTTCTGCTTTGCCTGTGTCCTTTTTTCTTTTATTGACCTTGATTTAGTAACCTGGTGATGACCTTGAAGGTAGTTAGTTCTGGCCTGCAACCTAGATTTGGTGTGTCTTTTTATTCAGCCAGTCACTCTGCTTAGTGAGTAGTGTTAGTGTCCAGTGTAGCATGCTCCAAATTCTTCTGCATCAATGTAAAATGACACTCTGCTCTTCCAGGGAAACCTTCCCTTATGCTCGATGAAGGAAGTCCAGATGACCCAGCGGCTCCTGAAAATGGAAAAGGTTCCGGTCCAGAAGCCCTGCAAAGTCTGGATGGTATTGCCGGCAGAGAAAGTTCACTCAGCCCCACCAGTCTAGACGACGTCATGGTGACCGATCCGACCAGGCAGGATGACATCATGAACATCCCGACAAGCCCTGATGACATCTTCACGGACAGTCCAGAGGTCATCTATGATGATGTGCCCTGTGAAAGCCTTCTCTCTCCTCTGGAAGGTTGGGACAGTGGTGTTATGTGTGAGTGTGTGTGTGTGTGTGTGCTTGTGTGCTTGTGTGCTTGTGTGCGTGTGTGCTTGTGTGCGTGTGTGCGTGTGTGCGTGTGCGTGTGCGCGTGTGCGCGTGTGCGCGTGCGAGTGTGCGAGTGTGTGTGAGTGTGCGAGTGTGCGAGCGTGTGTGCGTGTGTGCGTGTGTGTGGGTGTACACAGACGTGCATGCATATGTGTGTGCAGGCATGCGTGCAAGAGAATAACATGTGTGATTAATGTCTCCCCGGTTCTGTCAGATGACATCTATGAGGACATCCAGAGGCCTGAGAGTCATCATGGCACCAACAACGGTTGGAGTGACAGTGAGTTTGAGAGCTATGACGAGCAGTCGGACAGTGAGACCAAAGTCCCCACTGTGGCCCGCAGCACTAGTAAGGTAAGGCCTCCAGTTATGACCACGATACAACACAATACTTAACACCACTTTTTAATGACTTGAATCGGTGTAAGCCTTGTGTCTGCATCTTCTAACTCTTGTCCACAAGATGGCAGTACTGTGCATTGGTCAAATCATGAAACTGTATTATGATGTCAAATGCACATCACTTTTCAATCCCAAAATGTAACAGATAAATTTGTTGGTTGTAAGAGCATTTTAGCCCTACTTTAACTATGTCTATACCTACTGTGTAATAGGCTAACGCGTTTAATAAAACCACCTCACATCCCTCCCACTGAGGAGGAACTGTACACAGTTGGTTTAAATGTACGTCGTTGCAGGGTTGGTTACTGAGGAAGTGAGATTGATTCGTATTTTGGGTTTATTGTGTTTGTCAGCAATCTCTCTTTGTTCCTCTTCTTTTCTCTGGGTCTTCCCAGTTTGTCCACACTCTGCTGCTCTTTCTGCTGCTGAAGTTTCTTTTCCTCCTAGTCTGTGTTATTTAAGATTTGTTGTGGTGAAGAGGCAGGATTAGGCTTTCTGTAATATGAGGTATTGTCCATTATGCTTATATTGTGTTTTTCTTAGCTCATGTTTAATAAAAAACATGTTTTTTTAATTATAGTTTATTGTGTAGAAATTCTACTTTCTTTTTATTTGTGGGTTCAGCTTAGGAGCAAAGGGAAATGGATTGAAAGACAATTAGAAAGAAAAATGTTCCCGAATGTAACCAGTGTATTCCTATAACGATTAAAGAGAATGACATCAAGTACATTTGAGCTCCTTTTAACTTTCTAAAACAAATCATTCTAACGCCAACTGACATTCTGTCAACTGTGTTTTCTTGTGATTATCATGGCTGCTTCTCTTTCTTCTGACCTGACTATCCTTCTCTGTCCTCTCTCCTTCCTTCCACTCTTCCGTCCACTCACCTGATCTGCTGTCCTGTCCTTCTAACTTGATTGTCGGGCCATTTGCGTGGCGATAACCTTAGCTCTCTCAGGACGTGTGGCGACTGAAGGAACGATGCGCCAAGACCAAGCATGAGCTGGCCATGCGCAGCAGTGACTTCAAGGTACTACTTCATAGAGTACATTAACGCAGCGTTACATTAAAAAAAGTTATATTACCTTACTTCTATCAAGACTTGCATATATACTAGTCTGTAATTAACAACAAGTTAATTTGCATATGAAGTGGTTAGGAGCGAAAGGATACAACAGCTAAGATTTTGAACTCAGAGAGTAACCTCAATCTGGCCACGGGCTGGTTGATGCATAGCTGGGAGGTTTCTTCTCTCTTTCCCCACGTGTTTACAGAGCAGTTCTTTCACTTTCACTACTTTCCCCTTTACTTCTCTTTAAGGTGCAGTTGCTGATGAAAGCAGCAAGAGATGGCACCAAGGACGGCCTGGAAAAGACCAAGTTAGCTATGATGCGTAAAGTCTCTTTCCTGCAGAAAAAAGAAACCACAGGTAAACATTATTCTTTCTGGCTTTTGACTGACTGACTGACTGACTGTGACTGACTGACTTACACAGACTGATTGACAAACACAGACTGACTGAATGACTAGCACAGACTGACTGAATGACTAGCACAGACTGACTGAATGATTAAAACAAACTGACAGACTGACGAACACAGAGGAACTGACTGAATGACTAACATAGACTGACTGACTAACACAGGCACTGACTGAATGACTAACACAGACTGACTAAGTAACACAGGAACTGACTGAATGATTAACACAGACTGACTGACAGACACAGACTGACTGACTGAATGGCTAACAGACAAACTGACTAACCGACTAACATTGACTGACTGACTGAATGACTAACACAAACTGACCGAATGAATAACTGACTAACACAATCTGACTAACACAGACTTACTGACATACAGACAGAGTCATGGACTGACTGAACTGGAAAGAATATCTTTGAATTAATATCAGTCATCAAAGCTCACTTTGTGTCATGTTTTTCCATCAGAATGACCTATATAATGTAACAATATACAAGCTAGTCGAAGCTTGTATTTTGAGCTAATGTGTAACTGAACAGTTAATAAAGAAGTCTATCAGAGTTGTGCTAGCTCAGTTGTTGTTCATCTGGTTGTGACAGGTACTGGGCACCTGGCTGTGCATTCCATCATGAGGGTGTCAGACAGCCTCAGACAAAGACAGGGCTGGGTTCTGTTCAGAACAACACAAGACAGGGCTGGGTTCTTTTCAGAACAACACAAGACAGGGCTGGGTTATGTTCAAAACAACACAAGATAGGGCTGGGTTCTGTTCAGAACAACACAAGACAGTGCTGGGTTCTGTTCAGAACAACACGAGACAGGGTTGGGTTCTGTTCAAAACAACACAAGACAGGGCTGGGTTCTGTTCAGACCAAAATTTGCCTATGTAACAGTTTCACTCTGACCGCCCCACACAGGGCTCGAACCAGTGATCCTCTGAACTCAGTATCAAATGTCACCCACAAAGCATCACTAACATCACCCCACAAAAGCAGCGGCCCTTGCAGAGCACGGGAAACAACTACTTCAAGGTCTCAGAGCGAGTGATGTAACCGACTGAAATGCTACCGGCGCCGACCACGGTGCTAACCGATTATTCAATTCATACCCGTTACACCACCCTAATAAATTCTGCCTTAGTTCTGGTGTGAACTTTCGATGTTTCCACAGGAGAGCGAAAGGAGAACAGTGCAGGTAGACAGCCTAATACCACTTTCAACCCAGGAAACATTTAACTCAGAGTTGAAGGGTATGTGTGCTTTGCTTCCCTACAGAGGAGAATGATGACGCTGGTTATCTGGATGTGACGGTGTCTGAAGTGAAGCACCCGCCGCCCCAGCTAAGCCCCATGCCAGAGGGCCTTAGTCCCCAACAGGTCATTAGACGCCACATCCTTGGTTCCATCGTTCAGAGTGAAACGAGTTATGTGGACTCTCTCAAGAGAATCTTGGAGGTGAGACTGAAATGACCTTTAAGAGACCTTGTTCGTATCCTCAGTTCCCCCTTCCCCTCACACACTTGGGATCTGAAATGACTGTCTGGGGTTAAAAGGCATGAGGATGAGTTCCACTAAACCAGCTAGTCAGATACCACCTAACTCTGATTTACTGTCCTCCTCTGTGCTCTCAGGAGTACCAGAAGCCCTTGCTGCAGCCAGAGGCTCGGGTCTTGAGTGAGAGGAAGGTCCGTCCCATATTTTACCGTCTGAGGGAGATCCTGCAGTGCCATTCCATGTTCCAGATCGCCATGGCGTCCCGCGTAGCCGAGTGGGACGTCAGTGAGAAAATCGGAGACCTCTTTGTGGCTTCGGTCAGTACAGGGGACGGGTTCGAAAATGGGTTTTATTTGACGAGTCTAGGTATTTTCTTAGTGGATAAGTCCAGGTAGTCCTTCCGGTTGGTTTTCTTCTATTTACACAATAAACACAACCCTGCTGGAATAATTTAAAAGTACATCTTCTTTCCTGATTTCCTTGCAGGTTTTCTTACACTGAACTTTACCAAACTTAACGCTACCAAATTTTAAATTACCATTTTTTATCTCCATAGTTTTCCAAGTCCATGGTACTAGATGTTTACAGCGAGTATGTGAACAACTTCACTAATGCCATGGAGCTCATCAAGAAAGCCTGCATTTCCAAGCCAGCTTTCCTTGAGTTTCTCAAGGTGGGCTGCATCCTGTTTGATCATTCGGTTCACAATGAATACATTCTTTCATCTCCCAAGGCTCTAGAATTGTTTGTTGGTACACTATATCTACTTGTACACATTACATTCACATTCATAACACATCATACATATTTGGAGTTGTGTTCTAGTAGCTTTTGGTAAAAAGGTCAGTTGGTTTTCCTCCGACCGTTAAAGGTTCATGCGGAATTGGAACGTGTTTGGCATTGCCAGACTGATATGTATCACGCTCAGTTGACTGGCTCCATATTGACCAGGGCCTTATGCTTTTTTTCTCTGCAGAAGAAGCAAGCTTCCAGTCCTGACAGAATCACACTTTATGGCCTTATGGTTAAACCTATCCAGCGCTTCCCTCAGTTTATCCTGTTGCTACAGGTTAGTACCTAGACAGAAGACATTTTTATACATTATAAAGGGGTCATACATGCTCATGTCTTGCAATTCATTTTAACAGCATCATAATGCATAGAGCTTGCAGGCTTTAAAGTCCTTCTCCAGTGTCTTTGTCTGCTTTTTTTACAATATGATAATTTTATCATATTTGTTCCATCGTTCAGAGTTTTTACAATATGTTAGTTTTATCATATTGGTTCCATCGTTCAGCGTTTTTACAATATGATAGTTTTATCATATTGGTTCCATCGTTCAGAGTGAAACGAGTTATTTTATTTAGATGAACAAGACTTGTTGCCTGATTTGCGTTGGAGATAAAAAAAAATTTAATAGTGTAAACAGATTGTCAACGTCTATTGAGTGGAATAAGCAGAGACTTAGGATCTCTTGTCCATCCAGCTGCATGTATAAATATAAAAAAAATAATTATGATGTAGTCTTTGAAAAGCATCGGAGTAGTCAGAATAGTTTCCCACTAAACATTTTTACTCCTTTACGCTATAAAAAATGGATCACAGAGGCGAATCTTGCAACAAGTTTCATTCATCTAAATAAAACGATTGTTGTGTAAAAACCCTCGTAGGTCTTGTTTACATTTTAAAAGTGAGTCTAAAACTCTAGATAGACTTATCTTAGTTTGCATAATCATTTCCATAATGTTTCTTTACACTGGCATGTTCAAGACGCACTAACCGCGTAGGATTGTGTGCGTCAATCGTGGGAAAATCGACAGAAGACACATCTCATTAGGTCAGAGGTTCCCAAACTAGGGGTCGTGACCCCATGTGGGGTCACATGGCATGAAAATGGGGTCGGGGGAGAATGTTTTACAATTGATTCTCATAGCCTCAAATAAAAAAATAACGGTTATATAATATTTCTTCACATGGTTGGGGTCGCGAGAATTTTTAGATATCGAAATGGGGTCGTTGGCCAAAAAAGTTTGGGAACCGCTGCATTAGGTTGTCTAGGTCTCATTGTCGGGGGGGGGGCATTCCTCTTTTGTTCTCTGCTCAAGCAAGGGGGAGGCAGATGACATGACAGAGCCCTATCATACCAACTCCTTGAATGTCCTACTGCAAACCCTAGTACAGTAGGCCTATTTATGCTTGGGGTATGGCTTTTCAATTACCAGGGGACATCTTTAAAAAGTGTAGCCAGCCTAAGGAACTGCTGAAAATGACAGATGTACAGTATATTATATCTACATGGTCTATACACACTACAGTAAAATACTGTTAACTACACGGTAACGTATGTTTTACAGTATTAAGTATTCTGTAATAAGCAACAAAAAATTGGATATGTGTGCTTTTTTAAGCATGTCAGGTGGAAACCCAGGGGAATCCTTTGTGTTATTAACAAGTTGAATTTTCCACTGGAAGTTCCATTGATTCTACAGACTGAGGAAGTGAGAGGAAGAGAGCTTTCACTACTGTAATGATGAAAGAGCCAGAAGGAAACTGGTCAGAGAGGCTACCAAGAGGCCTACAGCAACTCTGAATCAGTTGCAGGAATTCATGACAAAGAGTGGTCATTGTGTGCATGTGACAACAATATCACAAATTCTCCACAAATTTGGCTTGTATGGGAGTGTTGCAAGAAAAAAGCCACTCCTCAAGAAAGGCCACATGCAGTCACGACGGAGCTTTGCCAAAACGCACCTTGAAGATTCTAAGGCCACGTGGAAAAAGGTGTTATGGTCAGATGAGACTAAAATTGAATTGTTTGGCCTCAACGCCAAGCGATATGTCTGGCGAAAATCCAATACAGCTCACCATCCAAATAACACCATTCCTACAGTAAAGGATGGAGGTGGTAATATCATGTTATGGGGTTGTTTCTCTGCAGCAGGGACTGGAGCACTTGTCAGGATAGAAGGAAAAATGGATGGGGCAAAATAGTATCAAATTCTTGAGGAAAATCTGCTGCTCTCTGCCAGAAAGTTGTCAATGGGAAGAAGATTTACCTTCCAACATGACAATGACCCAAAGCACACAGCAAAACTGACCATACAGTGGTTGAAGGAGAAAAAGGTGAATGTCCTTGCATGGCCTAGTCAGAGCCCAGACTTAAACCCCATTGAAAATCTGTGGAATGACTTGAAGACAGCAGTCCACAAACGGTCACCATCAAATTTAACTGAACTTGAGCAGTTCTGCAAAGAAGAGTGGTCAAATATTGCAACGTCTAGATGTGCAAAGTTAGTAGAGACATATCCCAACAGACTAAAGGCTGTAATTAAAGCAAAAGGTGGTTCAACAAATTACTGAAACAAGGAGGTGATCCTTTTTCCAACTCAGTGATTATGTTTTTTGATTTATTTATTTTTTCTGACATGTTGGTGTTATATCTTTCACTTGGATGTTATAAGCTGCACTGAGTAAATACAGCTGAATTATAAAAAACTGTATGTGTCTTCATTTCAGGCTGCAAAGCAACAAAATGTGATTATTTTACAGGGGGGTGATTCTTTTCTATACCCACTGTATAACAGTGTAAATTTGCTGTCCCCTCAAAATAACACAACACACAGCCATTAATGTCTAAACCGTGGCAACAAAAGTGAGTACACCCCTAAGTGAAAATGTCCAAATTGGGCCCAAAGTGTCAATATTTTGTGTGGCCACCATTATTTTCCAGCACTGCCTTAACCCTCTTGGGCATGGAGTTCACCAGAGCTTCACAGGTTGCCACTGGAGTACTCTTCCACTCCTCCATGATGACATCACGGAGCTGGTGGATGTTAGAGACCTTGCGCTCCTCCACT